>JAJONQ010057493.1:0-10344 GCA_036250385.1 Solanum microdontum
TATAGATATTATATAAATGATGAATTTAAAAGAAACTTCTAAATGTGGGTTTATAATTTGAGGATATGTAATTAGATGTTAATTTTAAATAATAAAGTTTAATTAATTTAAAATATTTATCCACAAAAAAGGGAATCGCTCACAAACACACACGTTATTTAAAATTATTGATTGATATTTATTTATTATTGATTATTTAAAATGATTTAAATTTTAAATTCTAAAAATTTGTGGTAATGACATGTGTCATTTTTCTTCTCCTTTTATATATAGATAGATAGATTCCAAGAATAAGATTTGCCTCACCAATATCTTTCATATCAAAATGACTTCTAAGAATATTTTTAGCTTCATCAATAACATTTATGTTAGAGCCAAAGATCAATAAATCATCAACATATAGGCAAATAATCACATGTGAATTATTCCAAGACTTATGATATATGCAGTTATCACACTCATTTGTTTTAAAACAATTTTCAATCATGCAAGAATCAAACTTTTCATGCCATTGCTTTGGTGCATGTTTCAAGCTATATAAGGATTTAGTAAGTTTACATACTTTGCTTTCTTGGCCTGCTTCAACAAAATACTCGGGTTGATCTATATAAATTTCCTCATTTAAGTCTCCATTTAAAAAAGCAATTTTTACATCTATTTGATGAATTTGCAAATAAAAAATTGCAGCCATAGCAATTAAAAGTCTTATGGATCTAATTCTTGTTACCGGTGAAAATTTGGGGCCGGAAAATTTTTTCGTAGTATTTCGATTTTTCCAACTTTGTCCAAATTTTGACGAAATCGGAGTCCTTGAGGTGTAGGGAAATTTGGTAACAATCGGGTGAAGTAATCATGATTTTGATTACATGAGTAGTTCGATAACTTGTTAAGGAATCCGTACTACTTTACAGAATTGAATTTGGGCGAGTAGAACTCCCGGAATCGATCTTGGCGTAAAGGGTATTTACTGAGCGCCGTGGGTTAGAGGTATGTTGTGAAATGGGAAATTTGGAATTCTTGAATTAGCTCTCTGTCTCGAGAATACCGCTTTGACGCTAGGTTTTGCCGCTCTGGTGGGGCCGCTGTAGCGGGATAGTGGCCGCTGTGGCAGGCTCGACGCGAATTAAGTCGTTAATAAACCCCTAACGACCACATTATGCACTTTTCAATTTTTAGAGCTAAGGAACGAACCCAGACGACTCTTACTCATTTTTCACCATTCTTGAGGCTAAAGGTAAGTTTTTCACTCCGTGAATCCATTTTTCGATCCGTAGAACGTAATAAAATGGGTAAATATTAATGGGGGAGGATTTTGTTATGGATTCTATGGTGGAAACAACCGTAATTTGGATAATTGGGATCATGGGTTTGATCTAGGGTTCATAGAATTGTTAGTAATCCACGTAATTAATAATTATTTATTGATTCCCGTATTATATTGATTGTTTGTAGGCCAAGAACAAGCGGAACAAATCTGGAAAGGGAAGGATCAAGTTTCTTAGGGTTTCAAGCTTGTTTCGAGGTAGGTGATGGTTGTGATTCTATGATTGTGTGATGTATGCTTGTTCTTGCTTCATTATGATACTTGCATAAGTATGAATGTTGCAATGTTGATCACACTTGTTGTAAATGAGATAGAGAATTGATGAATGTCATGAAATCATGATTTAAATGCATGATCTTGATGATATACTTGTGATTGTGATTGTGGTGTGTGGAATGGATCGGTTGCCACTCTCCGACATAACTAACTTGGATCGATTGCCATGTTTCGGTATGCTAACTGTTTGGGTTTTGGTTCCATGAGAGGACCAATGATTTGACATAAAATGTGAAGTTGTTCGTTGTTCGTAAATGTTGATAATATTGTATATGTTGATATATATGCATGTGATTATAATACTGTTTGACTTGTTTATGTTGCACTAGTGGGATAGTCGTGTGATCCTACCAGTACACTATTTCTGCACTTGCTCTTATTTTTGTTTAGTACAGGGAATCTTCAAACGGCTATTGACATACCTTGCTTATAAGATCAGTGATCGTCACTTCAAATTCAAGGGTGAGCCAATTCTTTCAGTCTACCATGGGATTCTCTTCCATTTATGTCCACCATTTCCGGACAGAGACATTTGTTTTAGCTAGTTGATTAGTTCGTTATTCGGGGTTGTATCCCATTGTTGTTTAGACTTGGTTCATTGTTAGAATGTTTTGGTACATTGATTTTCAGGTTCTAGGTTGTTCTTCCGCATTGAAGAGATAAAGGCTAAACCATTTGAAAACTAGAATTTGGAGGAACTTAGAAAGAATACTGCGATGGGTAAGGCACAACAGACCACTCTTGATGCGGATGGTGTGCTAAATTTGAAGAGGAGAATATGTTTTCCTAGAGTAGATGACTTGATTGAGAAATTATTGGTAGAGTCTCATGGTTCGAGATATTCTATTCATCCGGGTGTGAACAAGATGTATAGAGATCTGAAGTGAATTTATTGGTGCCCGGGCATGAAGAAAGACATAGTGGAGTTTGTAGCGAATTGTTAAAATAGTCAACAAGTGAAGTATGAACATCAAAGGCCTACATCTTTACTTCAAAGAATGCCAATTCTGGAATGGAAGTGGAAAGAATAGCCATGTATTTTGTGGTTGGTCTTCCCAAGACTTTGGGGAAGTTTGATTCTATTTGGGTAGTGGTTGATAGATTGACCAAGTCAGCCCAGTTTATTCCGGTAAAAATAGATTATAATGCTGAACAATTGGCTAAAGTTTATGTGAAAGAGATAGTGAGGTTGCATGGGGTACCCCTCTCTATCATCTCGGACTGTGGTACTCAATTCATATCCAAGTTTTAGAGGAAATTGCATGATGAATTGGGCATACAACTCATTTTTAGTACAACTTTCCATCCACAGACAAACGGACAGTCAGAGAGGACTATTCAAGTGTTAGAAGACATGTTGAGGGCATGTGTGATTGATTTTGGAGGGCATTGAGATAAGTTCTTACCTTTGTGTGAATTCTGCTATTATAATAGTTATCACTCCAGCATTGATATGGCACCATTTGAGGCATTATATATGGGAGGGGATGTAGATAACCCATAGGATGGTTTGAGGCTGGAGATGTGAAACCATTGGGGGTTGATTTAGTGAAGGATGCTCAAGATAAGGTTAGTAGTATTCAAGCTAAGCTTCTAGCAGCCTAGAGTAGACAAAAGAAGTATGCGGATCATAACGTAAGAGACATGGCATTTCAACCAAGTGAAAATGTTCTTCTTAAGGTATCACCTATGATAGGGATGATGAGATTTGGTAATAAGGGTAAGCTAAGTCCTAGATACATTGGTCTATTTAAAATTCTTGAATGTGTGGGACCGGTAGCGTATAGATTGGCTTTACCTCCTAATTTATCAAGTGTTCATCTGGTATTTTATGTGTCCATGTTAAAGAGGTATCCTGGTGACTGGGATTATATCCTTAAGTGAGACTCAATTGTGTTAGACAAGGACCTTCAATATGAGGAGGAACTGATTGCAATTCTTGATCGTAATGTGCGCAAGTTGAGGACCAAAGAGATTAAGCCTGTGAAGGTTCAATGGAACCATCGTCCAATTAAGGAAGTTACTTGGGAAATCAAGAGGGACATGCGAGAGTAGTATCCCCAGTTGTTCGTCGATTCAGGTACTACTTCATCCCTTCCTTAGCCTATTTTTCCTAAGTTTGTCACTTGGGGACGAGTGATGGGTAAATTGGAATCTATTGTAACGACTTGTTGCCGTCGTTATAGAAAAGCCAATGGGGGAAAATTTGGCGCCGGAAAACTTTTTTGTAGTATTTGGATTTTCCCAATCTTGTCCAAATTTGGACGAAATCAGAGTCATTGAGGTGTAAGGAAATCTGGTAACAATAGGCTGAAGTAATTATGATTTCGATTGCATGAGTAGTTAGATAACTCGTTAAGGAATCCGTACGACTTTACATAATTGAATTCGGGAGAGTAGAACTCTCGAAATCGATTTTGGCGTAAAGGGTATTTACTAAGCATCATGGGTTAGAGGTATGTTGTGAAATGAGAATTTTAGAATTCTTGAATTAGCTATCTGTCTCAAGAATGCCGCTATGGCGCTGGGTTTTACCGCTCTGGCGGGGCCGTTGTAGCATGGTGGTAGCCGCTGTGGCGGGCTCGACACGAATTAAGTCGTTAATAAACCCCTAAACGACTTCATTTTGCACTTTTAGATTTTTAGAGCTAAGGAACGAACCCCATGCGATTCCTTCTCATTTTTCACCATTCTTGAGGCTAAAGGTAAACTTTTCACTCCCCGAATCCATTTTACGATCCGTAAAACGTAATAGAATGGGTGAATATTAATGGGGGAGGGTTTTGCTATGGATTTAATGGTGGATAAAACCCTAATTTGGATAATTGGGATCATGGGTTTGATCTAGGATTCACAGAAATGTTAGTAATTCGGGTAATTAATGATTGTTTATTGATTCCCATATTATATTGATTGTTTGTAGACCAAGAACAAGTGGCACAAATCCGTAAAGGGAAGGATCAAGTTTCTTAGGGTTTCAATCTTGTTTTGAGGTAGGTGATGGTTGTGATTCTATGATTGTGTGATGTATGCTTGTTCTTGCTTCATTATGATACTTGTATATGTATGAATGTTGCAATGTTGATCACACTTGTTGTTAACGAGATAGAGAATTGATGAAAGCCATGAAATCATGATTTAAAATGTATGATCTTGATGATATACTTGTGATTGTGATTGTGATTGTGGTGTGTGGAATGGATCTGTTCCCACGTTCAGGCATAACTAACTTGGATCGGTTGCCATATTCCAGCATAACTATGGGATCGGTTGTCACGTTCCGGCATAAATATGGGATTGGTTGCCACGTTCTGGCATGCTAACTCTTTGGGTTTGGGTTCCATGAGAGGACAATGATTTGACATAAAATGTAAAGTTGTTCGTTGTTCGTAAATTTTGATAACATTATATATGTTGATATATATGTATGTGATTATAATGCTTTCTGACTTGTTTATGTTGCACTAGTGGGATAGCCGGATGATCCTACCAGTACATTGTGGTTGTGTACTGATTTTGCACTTGCTCTTATTTTTGTTGAGTACAGGGCATCTTCAAACGACTATTGATAGACCTCACTTAGAAAATTAGTGATCGTCACTTCGAATTCAAAGGTGAGCCAATTCTTTCGGGCTACCATAGAATTCTCTTTCTTATATGTCCACCATTTTCGGACTTAGACATTTGTTTTAACTAGTTGATTAGTTCATTAGTTGGGGTTGTATCTATTTCTTGTTTAAACTTGGTTCATTGTTAGAATGTTTCCGTACATTGACTTTCAGGTTCTAGGTTCTTCCGCATTGTTAGTTATTATTATTAGACTTTTGTTAGAGTTTATGGAAACTCTATTTTTATTTCCTTAGTGTTGACTGAAATGCCTTAGGTTTTAGATTATTTTCTTGATTGGGTCGTAGTAGTGGTTTTCCCACCGGAGTGTTAATGTGGGTGCCAATCACGACGGTCTGGGTCTTGACAAAGTTGGTATTAGATCATAGTTTTGTTGATCTCGATGTACCAAAACAAGTCTAGTAGAGTCTCGTGGAACGGTATGGGGATACCTTTACTTTTCTTCGAGAGATTATAGGACTTTAGGAAATCTCTATTTTTCTCTTGTCTCCTTTCGTGCTATGACTTGATTCCAATTGGTATCTAGCGATTCAAATTGGTATCTAACCTCCTTCCCTCTTCTGTTCGCAGATGGTTAATACTAGAATCAATGGAGTTAAGTCCGTAGCTCCCGTTAATGCTTCGTTGAGGAATCTACAGCGAAAGGTCGCGGTCGAGTCTTGGGTAGAGGAAGAGCTAGGGGTAGAGGTTGTGGAAGAGTAGAACCTGTTGGAAATGGAGCTCCTGTTGAGAATGCTCCTATGAATGAGAACCCTTCTGCGCATCCTGAAGAGATAGAAACGATTATTAATATTGATATTGAGGATTTGGGACAAGAGGGAGAAGTGCAGGTTGAGACTACATGAGTTCCTCCTTTGGATCCAGTGTTAGCTTAACATATCATGTCGTTCTTAAAGAGATTGGTTGGTCCTGGAGTGCTTCCTTCTGCTCAATCAACTCAAGCTCCTGCTAATCCTCCTGTTGCTAGCACTGCGCCCAAGGTGGGTGGGACTGGAGGTAATGATGCTTTCTTCCGTCCTGTGTTGAGTTTTGTTATGACTGGTAATGAGCATAAAATATTGACTATGTTCTTGAAGATAAAGCCTCCTGTGTTTCTTGGTTTTGAAAGTGAGGATGCTTATAAGTCATTCTGAATTGTTATGAGAGGCTTCATAAACTGGGTATTGTTCATCAGCATGGGGTAGAGTTTGTGTCTTTCCAACTTCAAGGTGAGTCTAAGCAGTGGTGGAGAGCTTATATGGAATGCAGATCTTCTTCTTTACCTCAACTTACTTGGACACAATTTCATGCTCTGTTTCTAGAAAAGTATGTACCTAGGACGTTGAGGGATAGCAAGAAAGATGAGTTTATGGTGTTGAAGCGAGGTGGTATGACTGTGGCTGCTTGTGAGGCCAATTTTCATGCTTTGTCTAGATACCCTACTCAATTGGTGATTACTGAGGAAGAGAATCCGATTATTTATTAGGGGACTAAATTCTGAGTTGCAAGTATTATCTGTTCATATGACTTCTGCAGGGAGAAGCTTTAATGAGGTGACAGACTATGTTAAGAAAGTGGAGGAGGTGAGGCGAGACAGTCAAGGTAAGGCATGGGCAAAGAGGGCCAAAAACTCGATAACTTTCAAGGTTCTTATTTCAAGAGGCCCGGAAGACCAACACTTCCAGCCAAACCAATTCAGTCCGATATGCCCGCTTCTACAGGTAGTTACTTAGAAACTCCATTTCATAATTTTCAGGATAGCCCGGGAGTCGCGCCTTCGACGGGCAGCAGACCATCTTTTGATCGTACTTGTTACAATTGAAGAGAGCCTGTGCATATGAGGAGAGATTGTCCCCACCCGCGTGTGTTAGATTTTGCGCAACAGTAGTTTAGAGTAGTGGTACCCGCGGGTAATGGTAATAATGGTTGAGGGTGTCCACAAGGTGGGTGAGGAGTTAATCAGCGAGGCCGTGGAGGTAGAGGAAATGGTAATGGTAACAGAGGTAGAGTTAACGCACAACCAGGCTGGAAAATGGCTCGTCATGATGATAAAGCTCAGTGTTATGCTTTTCGGGGAAGAATGAGGTGGAGGCGTCGGATGCGGTGATCACATGTACTATTCTTGTCTGTGACCAGATGGTTAATGTGTTGTTCAATCCGGGTTCTACTTATTCATATGTATCTGTGAGATTTGCCTCAGACTTTGATATGATTTGTGATATTCTTGATGCCTCTATTCGTGTTTCTACCCCAGTTGGAGAGTCAATCATAGTTACCCATGTCTATCGTGCTTGTCCTGTTTTGTTTATAGGATTTCAAACTTGGACTGATTTAGTGGTTTTGGATACGATTGACTTTGACATAATCTTAGACATGACTTGGTTGTCCCCCTATTATGCTGTGCTTAATTGTAACACTAAGTCTGTAACTCTAGAAATTCTGGGAAGGGAAAAATTAGAGTAGGAAGGGGTGTACAAGCCTAAGCAAACTAAGATTATATCCTCTATTTGGGCTAGTAAACTAGTAGAGCAGGGCTGTTTGGCTTATTTGGCTCATATTAGGGATGTTGAGATTGAGGCTCCATCTATTGAGTCTATTTTTGTGGTGTCTGAATTTAATGAAGTTTTTCCTAATGACTTGTCTGGTATGCCTCCGGATAGAGATATAGATTTTTGTATTGATTTAGAGCCTGGTACGTGCCCCATTTCTATCCAGCCATATCGCATGGCTCCCGCAGAATTAAGAGAGCTAAGGCTCAAATCCAAGAACTTGTTGATAAATGATTTATTCGTCCTAGTGCTTCCCCATGGGGTTCCCTAGTTTTGTTTGTTAAGAAAAAGGATGAGTATGAGAATGTGTATAGATTACTGGCAATTGAATAGGGTCACTATTCGAAACAAGTACCTTTTGCCTCGAATAGATGATCTTTTTGACCAATTGCAAGGTGCATCATTTTTCTCTAAGATTCGGTTACCATCAATTGAAAATTAGGCCTGAGGATATGCCCAAGACGGCCTTTAGAATTCTCTATGGGCACTATGAATTTTTGGTTATGTCTTTTGGTTTGACGAATGCACCTGCAGCTTTCATGAGTTTGATGAATGGGATGCTCAAACCATTTCTTGATTCGTTCGTTATAGTCTTTATTAATGATATTTTGGTCTATTTGAAAAGTGAGGAAGACCATGTCAACCATCTTCGTAGTGTTTTGGGTGTTCTTGGGAAGCAAAAGCTATATGCTAAATTTTCTATGTGTGAATTTTGGTTGAAATCGGTTGCATTTTTGGGGCATGTAGTTTCAAAAGAAGGGGTAATGGTAGATCCCCAAAAGATTGAGGCGGTTAAGAATTGGGTTAGGCCTAGTTCTGTGACTGAAGTTAGGAGTTTTGTGGGGCTCACTAGCTATTATCGTCAGTTTGTGAAAAAAATTACTTCTATTGCAATGCACTTGACTAATTTTACCAAAAAAGAGATACCATTTGAATGGAGCGAAAAATTTGAGGAGAACTTTCAAAAGCTCAAGACTCTTTTCACCACCGCACCTATTTTAGCATTACCAGTTGAAGGTAAAAAAATTATTATTTATTTTAATGCTTCTCACTCTGGGTTGGGTGTTGTGTTGATGCAGGATAAAATTGTTATATCTTATGCCTCGCGTCAATTGAAGGTGCATGAGAGGAATTATCCAACGCATGATTTAGAGTTGGAAGCGGTAGTGTTTGCTCTTAAGATCTGGCAACATTACCACTATGGTGTTAAATGTGAAGTGTTTACTGATCATCGTAGTTTGCAAGATGCTTTCACTCAAAAGGATCTGAATTTAAGACAACGAATGTGGATGGAGTTACTTAAGGATTTTGATGTGACCATTCAATACCATCCGGGCAAGGCTAATGTAGTGGCAGACGCTTTGAGTCGAAAAGCGGTAAGTATGGGTAGTTTAGCTTGCTTAGCCAAGCGACCTTTGGGTAAAGAAATCCAGACCTTAGATTTTAAGTTCATGCAATTGGGCATCTCAGAAAGAGGTGGGGTGCTAGCTAGTATTGAGGTAAGGGCCACTTTCATTGAAGAGATCAAGGAAAAACAATTTGAAGATGAGAATAAGGAGGAACTTAGAAAGAAGTCTGTGATGGGTTAAGGCACGAAAGACCACTCTTGATACGGATGGTGTGCTAAATTTCAAGAGGAGACTATGTGTTCCGAGAGTAGATGACTTGATTGAGAAATTGTTGGCAGAGTCTCATGATTCGTGATATTTTATTCATACGGGTGTGTCCAAGATGTATAGAGATCTGAAGCGAATTTATTGGTGGCCGGGCATGAAGAAAGGCATAGCGGAGTTTGTAGCAAAGTGTCAAAATTGTCAATAAGTGATGTATGAACATCAAAGGCCTGCATGTTTATTTCAAAGAATGCCAATTCGGCAATAGAAGTGGGAAAGAATAGCCATGGATTTTGTGGTTGGTCTTCCCAATACTTTGGGGAAGTTTGATTCTATTTGGGTAGTGGTTGATAGATTGACCAAGTCAGCCCATTTTATTCTGGTAAAAATAGATTATAATATTGAACAATTGGCTAAAGTTTATGTGAAAGATATAGTGAGGTTGCATGGGGTACCCATCTCTATTATCTCAGACCATGGTACCCAATTCACATCCATGTTTTGGAGGAAATTGCATGATGAATTGGGCATACAACTCACTTTTAGTGCAACCTTCCATCCACAGACAGACGGATAGTCAGAGAGGACTATTTAAGTGTTAGAAGATATGTTGAGGGCATGTGTGATTGATTTTGGAGGGCATTGGGATAAGTTCTTACCTTTGTGTGAATTCTCCTATAATAATAGTTATCACACCAGCATTGATATGGCACAATTTGAGGCATTATATGGGAGGGGATGTAGATGACCCATACGATAGTTTGAGGCTGGAGATATGAAACCATTGGGGGTTGATTTAGTGAAGGATGCTCAAGATAAGGTTAGGAGTATTTAAGCTAAGCTTTTAACATCCCAAAGTAGACAAAGGAAGTACGCGGATCATAAGGTAAGAGACATGGCGTTTCAATCCGGTGAAATTGTTCTTCTTAAGGTATCACCCATGAAAGGGGTGATGAAATTTGGTAAGAAGGGTAAG
>JAJONQ010057495.1:0-12074 GCA_036250385.1 Solanum microdontum
GAACCACTTGAAGAGGACTCATTCAGGCCAATTCTTCACCATTACGACGGTCCTAAGTTTCGCCTTGAACTAAACATTCCAGAGGTGATTATTATCTCTTTGAAAAGAAAAAAAAATTGAACAAGAGATTGTATACTATGTTGCTTGGACCCTCCAAAAATGTTGCCGCACCTGTGTCATATCCTCCTAAAAATGCACAGTTTTTGGAGGATCCGATACACCTGACAATATTTTTCGAGACTCCGAGCAACATAGACTGTACTAGGCCATTTATATATTATAGTGTGCATATTAGACATTTTTTTAACATGAAAATTATGTTTTTGGTTTTGCAGGCCCTCTCTCTGCTGGACATTTTTGCAGAGAAAAATATACTGAATAGTTTGTTAAATTGAAAAGTCTATTGTACATAGGCAATATATGTGATATATAGACAATATATAGCTCTTTTTAATTTACAGATTAATGACTATTTTGTAATCCAACAGGTTTTGTTATTGTTACATATAATAAAAGTAATGATTAGTTAAATTTTGTTTAAAGTTTGTGCTCTGGATGTGTTTGTCTTTTTCTGTTTTTGCTTGAGATTAAATTCAGTAATCATTATTAGACATTATTGTTTAGTTGGAACAAACTCCAAAGTAAAATTGGAAAATTCCCCAAAGTCTTTTTTTTTGTTTTTCACCCGGTGTTTGGAGCCCACATTGGAGCTCCGACTAAATTTGGATCGCGCTCTGCAGGGTCCATTCGGGGGTGGCGTTCTTAACAGGATTTTCTCCATACTCAAGGCTTGAACTCGAAATCTCTGATTAAGGGAGAAGCACTCCCATCAGTGCACCACAATCCATGTTGGTAAATGCCCCAAAATCTTAGTTCAAAGCGCAATGTGTGGATTAAGTATTTTCTCATGTTTCTAGAAGGAGTATTCAAAGAAAGTAGTTGGAAAGTAGCTAGTAGAATTGTTGAACTGTTCTCTTACAAAATTGGAACAAGTTTGTTGATGAGTTATTAGTTGGGCACATCACTTTTGATTTAATCAACTTTATGTTTTTGGTAAGTATGCAAGCTTATCTTCTGGTGTCATATCATTATTTATGAAAATCTCCTTTTTCCTAACTTGTATAAAATAGTTTTTAATTGGAGACATGTATATACAGTAACTCTTCATTTATTTAATATTTCTTCTATTTTAATTTATGTGAATGAGTTCAAACTTAATGATATAAAAATACTTTAAAAAAATTGAGAAAATTATTATTGAAGAAAAGATTGTTTTATCTCTTTAAATAGTAAAACCTTTATATAAAATAAAATGGAGAAAGTATCCAAGTCAATAATAATAATAAAAAAACTTTCTTGGATCAAGATTCGAAAAGACTAAATTAGTTGGTCTAGGGTAAGGAAAAAGTTATCTAGTAATGATAAATAAAATTGTCAAACCAACTTATGACATCATCAGAACGATGTATATCTGTAGATCGATAATTTAAAAAAATAATAGAACTACTTGAAAATAATAGAAAAGAAAGATCAGATGATGAATTTATACTAAATAAATACAAATAAGAGCGGATTTTGACATCATCATAGAAGACTTGGCTTTTCTTTTTAATTTTTCCTTGTTTCTTACGATTAGTGTTGAAATTTATGTAAGAAGGTGATGGTTGGGAGCTCACCTAATCTAACTTTTAATTTAAATAGTAGAAATTTTGACTTGCGATAAATCAATAATGTTGACTTTGTCTAAAAGATCTTTTTTTCTTCTTCCTCTCTATGACGTAGGTTTAGCTGAATGTCATAAATTTTTTGTGTTATTTCTCCTTTTTGTTAATTGTCTGTGTCTACAAATACAAGTCAATAGTTACGTTTCAATTTCAAGTAAGTCAGACTTTAATTTTTCTTCATAAGAGAAAATTAAGAAGAGGGAACAACCTACTAAACTACCCTTTGTCATTTTAAAGCGAAGGACATTAATTATTTTTTTTTATCAATTTATTTAAAAAAGAATGATACATTTACAATTTCTAAATAATTATTTAAATTGACCCTCCTAGTTTAGTATAAAAAGGAGGTTTTATATCTACACAAATATTATAGCCATATAACTTTACGACATATCTTGAACATAAATTTTAAAAATCATTTATTTCTTTATTACCTACATCAGTTATCTACATCAAATAAAATAATTTAACCTCATAAGTGCAAAATTTTAAGTGAGAATGCATATCACTTTAACCATAGTTTAATGACAAATATGTGTATAAAAACTTTTTTTTTTTTTTTGAAGTATACGTGTATAAAAGACAAATGTCTAGCATTCATTAATTTAAAATAAACACCGAATGCGAATAAATGTTAATCCTTTCATGTAAATATAAGAACATTTCTACAAACAACTAGGGTCCATAGCTCAGTGGTAGAGCATTTGACTGCAGATCAAGAGGTCACCGGTTCGAACCCGGTTGGGCCCTTTTTATTTCTTTCTATTTTGATCTGTCTTAGTTTCTTAATTCTAAAAAGACAACTTATCAAGTTATAGATAAATTTTTTATACTTATGAAATGAATTTTATATACAAATATAACTTTTGGCAAAAAAACTGATAAGTTACATCGAAACTATAAGTTGAATTGTAGCTCCGCTCCTACTGATAAATCCTTGATTCCTTAAACTTCACCTTTTTCCTCTATTGAAATTTGAAACTATAGAAAAGTTTCTCAAATTTAACAAAATGTACAAGTTGGGCTGACTAGTGGGCTGTACTAGAAAGTGGCCCAATGGGGAAGAATTTTGGGTCGGAAAACTTTTTTGTAGTAACTTGGAATTTCTCAACCCAATCCAGATTTGGACGAAATTGAAATCTTTAAAGTCTAGAGAAATCTGGTAGCAATTGGGTGATCTAATTATGTTTTGATTACATGAGTAGTTAGATAGGTCGTTAAGGAATCCGTACGACTTTACGTAATTGAATTCGGGCGAGTAGAACTCCCGAAATTGATTTTAGCGTGAACAGGTATTTTGTGAGCGTCGTTGGTGGAAGCTGTGTTATGAAATAGGGGTCTTGGAATTATTAAAATAGTTGACTGTTTCGTGCAAGCCGCTTTGACGGTGCTTTTTGTCGCTCTGGTGGGGTCGCTGTAGCAGGGTGAGGACCGTTGTGGCAGGCCCGACGCGACTTAAAGTCGTAAATAAACCCCAAAACGTCTTATTCTGCACTTTCTATTTTTTAGAGCTAAGGAACGAACCCTAGGCGATTCTTAACAGTTTTCCATCATTCTTAAGGCTAAAGGTAAGTTTTTAATCCCCGAATCCATTTTTCGATCCGTAGAACGTAATCTAATGGGTAATTATCGATGGGGAAGGGTTTTGATCTGGAAATTATGGTGGAAAAAACCCTAATTTAGATACTTGGGATCATGGGTATAAGTTGTTAGAATTGTTAGTAATACGAGTAATTAATGATTGTTTATTGATTCCTGTATTATATTGATTATTTGTAGACTAAGAACAAGCGGAACGAATTCGGAAAAGGGAAGGATCAAGTTTCTTAGGGTTTCAAGCTTGTTTTGAGGTAGGTGATAGTTGTGATTCTATGATTGTGTGATGCATGTTTGTTCTTGCTTCATTATGATACATGTTTGTATGCGAATGTTGCATTATTGATCACATTAATCGTAAATGAGGATAGATGAATGATGAATGACATGAATCATGACTTGATTGTATGATTATGAGAATTTACTTTGTGATTGTGATTGTGGCTTGTTGAATGGATTGGGTGTTGCGTTTCGACACACAAACTTGGATCGATTGCCACGTTTCGGCATAATTATGGGATCGGTTGCAACGTTCCGCCATAATCATTGGATTGGGTACCACGTTTCGGTATACTAACTCTTTGGGTTTGGGTTCCATAAGAGGATCAATGACTTACCATAATTGTGTATCTTGAGAAATATGAAGTTGTTCGTTGTTCGTAAATGTTGATAATATTGTATATGTTCGATAAATGCATGTGATTATATTGTTGTATTGACTTATGTATGTTACACTTAGTGGGATAGCCATGTGATCCTACCAGTACATTTTGGTTGTGTACTGATTCTGCACTTACTCTTTCTTGTTAAGTACAGGGCATCTTCAGGCGGCTATTGAAAAACCTTGTTTAGAAGATCAGTGATCGCCGGTCGAATTCAAGGGTGAGCCAGTTCTTTCAGGCTGCCATGAGTTCTCCTTTCATCTATGTCTACATTTCGGACTTAGACTTTATAGTTAGTTAATAGTTCGTTAGTTGGGGTTGTGACCCTTCTTGTTTAGACTTTGGTTTATTATTAGATGTTTTAGTAGATTGACTTTTTCTAGGTGTATTTTTCCGCATTGTTTAGTTGTTAGATCTTTTGGAAGTTTATGAGAACTTCAATCTTTAGCTATTTAACTTGCTTCCGTAACTTAAATGCTTAGTTTTTGGTTTAGTTACTTGATTTGGATTGTAGTAGTGGTTAGCCCACCGCCCACCGGAGGGGTTGTGTGGTTGCCAATCACGATGGTCTGGGTCATGACAAAGTTGGTATTAGAGCCTAGGTTCGTTGATCTCTATATTCTTGCGGAACGGTATGGGGACGCCTTTACTTTTCTTCGAGAGGCTATAGGACTTTAGGAAATCTCTCTATTTTCTCTTTTCTCCTTTCGTGCTATGACTTGATTCCAATTGGTATCTGGTGATTCAAATTGGTACCTAACCTCCTTCACTCTTCTGTCGGCATATGGTTAATATTAGATTCAACGGTGTCAATCCCGTAGCTCCCGTCAATGCTCCAGCTGAGGAATCTGCAGTGAGAGGTCGTGGTCAAGGCAGGGGTAGAGGAAGAGCTAGAGGTAGAGGCCGAGGAAGAGTGGCTCCTTTTAGAGATGGGGTACCGGTCAGAAATACTCCCCAAAATGAGGCCCCTCCTATGCATCATGAAGAGATAGAAAAGGATATTGAGGTTGAAAATGTCGAGGAGGTTAGACAAGAGGAAGATGTGCAGGCTGAGACTACCGGTGTTCCTCTCATCGACCCAGTGTTAGCTCAACAGATCGTGTCATTCCTGAAAGGGTTGGTTGGTCCTGAAGTGCTTCTTTATGCTCAAGAACCTCAAGCTCCTACTAATCCCTCTGTTGCTAGCACTACGCCCAAGGTGGGTGGGACTGGAGATAATGATGCGTTCTTTCGTCCTTTGTTGGGTTTTGTTATGACTGGTAATGAGCATGAAATGTTAACTAAGTTTTTGAAGCTAAAGCCTCATGTATTTTATGGTTTCGAGAGTGATGATGCTTATGAGTTTATTTTAGACTGCTATGACAGGCTTCATAAGTTGGGAATTGTCCATCAACATGGAGTTGAGTTTGTGACTTTTCAACTTCAAGGTGAGGCTAAGCAGTGGTGGAGAGCTTATATGGAATGTAGATCTTCAACTTTACCTCCACTTACTTGGACCCAATTTCATGCTCTGTTTTTAGAGAAATATGTGCCTAGAACTTTGAGGGATCGCAAAAAGGATGAGTTCATGGCTTTGGAGCAAGGTGGTATGTCTGTGGCGGCTTATGAGGCCAAGTTCCATGCTTTGTCTAGATATGCTACTCAATTGGTGACTACTAAGGAGGAGAGAATCTGTTTATTTATTAGGGGACTGAACTCTGAGTTGCATGTATTATCTGTTCATATGACCTCTGTAAGAAGGAGCTTTAATGAGGTAACAATCTTTGTGAAGAAAGTGAAAGGGGTGAGGCGAGACGGTCAGGCTAAGACATTGGCTAAAAGGGCCAAGAACTCGGGTAACTTTCAAGGTTCTTACTCCAAGGGGTCCGGAAGGCAAACGCTTGCAGCCAAGCCAATTCAGTCCACTATACCCACCTCTACATATAACTACTCAGGAACTCCACCTCATAATTTGATTCAGGATAGCAGGGAGTCGCGCCTTCGACGGGCAACAGACCATCTTTTGATCGTACTTGCTACAATTATGAAAAACCTGGGCATATGAGAAGAGATTGTCCCAACCCACGAGTGTTAGATTCCACGCAGCAGCAGACTAGAGCAGTGGTACCCGAGGGAAATGGTAACAATGGTAGATGACGTCCATAAGGTGGGCGAGAAGGTAATCAGCGAGGCCGTGGAGGTAGAGGAAATGGTAACGCAGGGTGAGGTAACGTGCAATCAGGCAGAGAAGTAGCTCGTCAAGATGATATGGCTCAATGTTATGCCTTTCCGGGAAAGAATGAGGCAGAGGCATCTGACGCGGTGATCACATGTACTATTTTTGTCTGTAACCGGATGGCTAATATGTTATTTGATCCGAGTTTTACTTATTCATATGTATCCGTGCGATTTGACTCAGAATTTGCTATGATTTGTGATATACTTGATACCCCCATCCATGTTTCTACCCCAGTTGGAAAGTCTGTCATAGTCATCCATGTCTATCATACTTATCCTATTTTGTTTATGGGTTTTCAAACTTAGGTTGATTTGGTGATATTGGATATGACTGACTTTGACATAATCTTAGGCATGACTTGGTTGTCCCCCTATTATGTTGTGCTTAATTGTAATACTAAGTCTGTAACTCTAGAAATTTTGGGAAGAGAAAAATTAGAGTGGGAAGGGGTGTACAAGCCTAAGCAAGCTAAGATCATATCCTCCATTCGGGTTAGAAAATTGGTAAGGCAGGGTTGTTTGGCTTATTTGGATCATATTAGGGATGTTGATGTTGAGACTCCAACTATTGAGTCTATTCCTGTGGTGTCAAAATTTAGAAAAGTGTTTCCTAACGACTTGCCTGATATGCCTCCGGATAGGGATATAGACTTCTGCATCAATTTAAAGCCCAATACGCATCCCATTTCTATCCCTCCATATCGCATGGCTCCGACAGAGTTAAGAGAGCTTAAGGCTCAAATCCAAGAGCTTCTTGATAAAAGATTTATTCGTCCTAGTGCTTCCCCATGGGGTGCTCCAGTTTTGTTTGTGAAGAAAAAGGATGGTAGTATGAGAATGTGTATAGATATCGGCAATTGAATAGGGTCACTATTCGAAACAAGTATCATTTACCTTGAATAGATGATCTTTTTGACCAATTGAAAGGTGCATTAGTTTTCTCTAAGATTGATTTAAGGTCTGGCTACCATCAGTTGAAAATTAGGCCTGAGGATGTGCCCAAGACGGCATTTAGAACCCGTTATAGGCACTATGAATTTCTGGTTATGTCTTTTGGTTTGACTAATGCGCCTGCAGCTTTCATGAGTTTGATGAATGAGGTGTTCAAACCATTTCTTGATTCATTCATCATATTCTTTATTGATCATATCTTGGTCTATTCGAAAAGTGAGGAAGAGCATGCCGACCCTCTTCGTATTATTCTGGGTGTTCTTGGAAAACAAAAGTTATATGCAAAATTCCCTAAGTGTGAATTTTGGTTGATTTCGGTTGTATTTTTGGGGCATGTAGTTTCAAAAGAAGGGGTAATGGCAGATCCTCAAAAGATTGAGGCAGTTAAGAATTGTGTTCGGCTTAGCTCTGTGACGGAAGTTAGGAGTTTTGTGGGGCTCGTTAGCTATTATCGTTGATTTGTGAAGAACTTTGCTTCTATTGCCACTCACTTGACAAATTTGACTAAAAAAGAGATACCATTTGAATGGACTGAAAAATGTGAGGAGAGCTTCCAAAAGCTCAAGATTATTTTGACCACCGCACCCATCCTAGCATTACCGATTGAAGGTAATGATTTTATTGTTTATTGTGATGCTTCACATTCTGGCTTGGGTGTTGTGTTGATGCAGGATAAGAATTTTATAGCTTATGCTTCGCGTCAATTAAAGGTATATAAGAGGAATTATCCAACACATGATTTGGAGTTGGCAGCGGTAGTGTTTGCTCTTAAGATCTGACGGCATTACCTCTATGGTGTTAAATGTGAGGTGTTTACTGATAATCGCAGTTTGCAGCATGTGTTTACTTAAAAGTATCTGAATTTGAGACAAAGAGGGTGGATGGAATTACTCAAGGATTATGATGTGACCATTTAATACCATCCGGGCAAGGCTAATGTGGTGGCAGGCGCTTTGATTTGAAAAGCGGTGAGTATGGGTAGTTTAGCTTGCTTGAGCGTATCCAAACGACCCTTAGCTAAGGAAATTCAGACCTTGGAGTCTAAATTCATGCAATTGGGCATCTCAGAAAAAAAAATGGGGTATTAGCTAGCATTGAAGTGAGGGCCACATTTATTGAAGAGATCAAGGCCAAGCAATTTGAGGATGAAAATTTGAATGAACTTAAGAAGAATACTGCGATTGGTAAGGCTCAAGAGACCACTCTTGATGCGGAAGGTGTGCTCAGTTTTAAAGGAAGGATTTTTGTTCCTCGAGTTGATGACTTGATTTAGAAATTATTGGCAGAGTCTCATGGTTCACGATATTCTATTCTCAGGGTGTGACCAAGATGTATCGAGATTTGAAGCGAATTTATTGGTGGTCGAGCATGAAGAAGGATATAGCGGAGTTTGTGGCTAAGTATCAGAATTGTCAACAAGTGAAGTATGGACACCAAAGGTCTGCAGGTTTCCTTCAAAGAATGTCAATTCCGAAATGGAAGTGGGAAAAGATAACCATAGATTTTGTGGTTGGTCTTTTAAAGACTTTGGGGAAATTTGATTCTATTTGGGTAGTGGTTGATAGATTCATTAAGTCAGCCTATTTTATTTCGGTAAGAATAGATTATAATGCTGAACAATTGGCTAAAGTTTATGTGAAGAAGATAGTGAGGTTGCATCTATCATCTCATATCGTGGTACGTAGTTTACCTCCAAGTTTTGGAGGAAATTACATAATGAATTTGTCTCACAACTCACTTTTAGTACAACCTTTCATCTGCAGACGGACGGACAATCAGAGAGGACTAATCAAGTGTTAGAAGACATGTTAAGGGCACGTGTGATTGAATTTGGAGGACATTGGGATAAGTTCATACCTTTGTGTGAGTTCTCTTATAATAATAGTTATCACTCCAGCATAGATATGACACCGTTTTAGGCACTTTATGGGAGAGGATGTAGATCACCCATTTGTTGGTTTGAGGCGGGAGATGTGAAACCTTTGGGGGTTGATTTAGTGAAGGATGCTCAAGATAAGGTGAGGAGTATTCAAGCTAAGATTTTGGCAGCCCAGAGTAGACAGAAGAAGTATGCGGATCATAAGGTACGAGATATGGTGTTTCAGGCCGGTGAGAATGTTCTTCTTAAGGTATCACCCATGAAAGGGGTGATGAGTTTTGGCAAGAAAGGTAAGCTAAGTCCGCGATACATTGGTCCCTTTGAGGTTCTTGAATGTGTAGGACCGGTGGCGTATAGATTGACTTTACCTCCTAATTTATCGGGAGTTCATTCGGTATTCCATGTGTCCATGTTGAAGAGGTATCATGGTGACGGGAATTATATCATTAAGTGAGACTCAATTGTGTTAGACAAAGACCTCTAATATGAGGAGGAACCAGTTGCAATTCTTGATCATGATGTGTGTAAGTTGAGGACCAAATAGATTAAGTCTGTGAAAGTTCAATGGAAGGATCGTCCAGTTGAAGAAGCTACATGGGAAATCGAGAGGGACATGCGAGACAAGTATCCCCAATTGTTCGCCGTTTCATGTACTATTTCATTCCTTCTTTAGCCTGTTTTTCCTAAGTTGTCACTCGGGGACGAGTGATGGGTTAATTGATATCTATTGTAACGATCGGGTTCCGTTGTTATAGAAAAACCAACGGGGAAGAATTTTGGATCGGAAAACTTTTTCATAGTAACTTGGAATTTCTTAGCACAATCCAGATTTGGATGAAATCGAAGTCTTTAAAGTCTAGAGAAATCTGGTAGCAATTGGGTGATCTAATTATGTTTTTGATTATATGAGTAGTTAGATAAGTCGTTAAGGAATTCGTACGACTTTATGAAATTGAATTCAGGCGAGTAGAACTCCCGAAATTGATCTTAGCGTGAACAAGTAATTTCTGAGTGTCGTTGGTGGAAGTTGTGTTGTGAAATGGGGGTCTTGGAATTATTAAAATAGCTCACTGTTTCGTGTAAGCCGCTTTGGCGGTGATTTTTATCGCTTTGGCGGTGCTGCTGTAGTGGGGTGAGGACCGCTGTGGCGAGCCCGACTTGACTTAAAGTAGTAAATAAACCCTAAAACCTCTTTATTCTGCACTTTTCGGTTTTTAGAGCTAAGGAACGAACCCCAGGCGATTCTTGATAGTTTTCCACCATTCTTAAGGCTAAAGGTAAGATTTTAACCCCCGAATCTGTTTTTCGATCCGTAGAACATAATCTAATGGGTAATTATAGATAGGGAAGAGTTTTGATTTAGAAATTATGGTAGAAAAAACCCTAATTTGGATAGTTGGGATCATGGGTATGATTTAGTGTTGTTAGAATTGTTAGTAATCCGGGTAATTAGTGACTGTTTATTGATTCTCGTATAATATTGATTGTTTGTAGACCAAGAACAAGCGGAACGAATCCGAAAAAGGGAAGGATCAAGTTTCTTAGGGTTTCAAGCTTGTTTCGAGGTAGGTGATGGTTGTGATTCAATGATTGTGTGATGTATGTTTGTTCTTGCTTCATTATGATACATGTTTATATGCGAATGTTGCATTATTGATCACATTAATTGTAAATGAGGATAGATGAATGATGAATGCCATGAATCATGACTTGATTGTATGATTAGGAGAATGTACTTTGTAATTGTGATTTTGGCTTGTTGAATGGATTGGGTGTTGCGTTCCAACACACTAACTTGGATTGGTTGCCATGTTTTAACATAATTATGGAATCAGTTGCCACATTCCGACATAATTATTTGATCGGGTACCACATTCCGGTATGCTAACTCTTTGGGTTTGAGTTCCATGAGAGGACCAATGACTTGTCATAATTGTGTATCTTGAGAAATGTGAAGTTGTTAGTTGTTCGTAAATGTTGATAATATTGTATATGTTCGATATATGCATGTAATTATATTGTTGTATTGACTTATGTATCTTACACTTAGTGGGATAGTCGCGTGTACCTACCAGTACACTGTGGTTGTGTGCTGCTTCTGCAATTGCTCTTTCTTGTTGAGTACAAGACATCTTCAGACGGCTATTGACAAACCTCGTTTAGAAGATCAGTGATCGCCGATCGAATTCAAGGGTGAGCCAATTCTTCTAGGCTGCCATGAGTTCTCCTTTCTTCTATGTCTACATTTCGGACTTAGACTTTCTAGTTAGTTAATAGTTCATTAGTTGGGGTTGTGACCCTTCTTGTTTAGACTTTGGTTCATTGTTAGATGTTTTGGTACATTTATTTTCAGGTTCTAGGTGTATTTTCCCTCATTGTTTAGTTGTTAGATCTTTTGGAAGTTTATGGGAACTTCAGTCTTTAGCTATTTAACTTGCTTCCGTAACTTAAATGCTTAGTTTTTGGTTTAGTTGCTTGGTTTGAGTTTTAGTAGTGATTCTCCCGCCGGAGGGATAGTGTGGGTGTCAATCACGATGGTTTGGGTCGTGACATATAATTATTATTGATGTATACTCAATATATAATAAAGTATACAATTAGTATGATAAAATTATACCTTCTATTTTTTCCAATAGTTTCAGAAAAATAATCAAGGAAAACAAATGTACCTTTAGGGTGTGTTTGGTATGAAGGAAAATGTTTTCCATGGAAAATGTTTTCCTAGAAAATGTTTTCCTGGAAAACAAGTTGATTTTTGACTTATTTTCTCATGTTTGGTTGATGAGTAGAAAATATTTTCCGGAAAAGATTTTTAGTGTTTGATTTATGAATGAAAAATATTTTTGAGAAATATCTTTTATTTTTACTTGAATAGAAAATAATTTTTGAAATTGAAAATAATTTTTAAAAACAAACTTAAAATTTTTTTGGGGGGTGGGTGAAGGGGGGTGGGGGTCGAGGGCAGGGGTGAAAAATTGAAATTTTAAAGTTGAAAATATTTTTTAAAAACAATAATTTTTTTTTGGGGGGTGGGGGCTGGTAGGA
>JAJONQ010057497.1:0-10121 GCA_036250385.1 Solanum microdontum
CCCCCCCCCCCCCCCCCCCCCCCCCCCCCCCCCCCCCCCCCCCCCCCCCCCCCCCCCCCCCCCCCCCCCCCCCCCCCCCCCCCCCCCCCCCAGCCATGAAGGTTTTTATGCGGCATGCCACACTTTTAAGAGTTGCTCTTTTGTCACTACTATCATGAGATAATCCTACCGGCCCTTTCTATCTATTCGCTTAATTAGATGTGCCTTCAGGCTATGCTGCTCGGACTCTTCAAAAATGCCAACGGGTGCGTGTCGGATTCGCCAAAAGTAGTGTATTTTTAAAGAATCCGAGACGGGTGCGGCATCAAAAGTGACGAGTCCGCGCAACTAAGCCTTCAGGTGGGCACATGAGAAAGAGAGACATGTTAGGACTCATCTATATTACAGGATATATGAGGAAGAAGATGCCAAACAGTCTTCTCCACGTTCTGAAACTGGCAAACCCAGATAATGGCTTTCAGGCAGTTCCATACTCAGGTCCACTTGGCCTATTGGACACCCTCAATCTAATTTCGCTTTCCATGTTACATTAAATTGGTTTCTATATTTCACATTGACTCAAAATCATTACTTATCTAATTGACAAGTAACATCCTCCTGTGGTTTCTTTGTTTTGGTATAATCTACTCATGCACAAAATGAGTAATGATGCGTTGATAAAATGCGAAGTAATTGTTTCATATGCCATGGGATACTTTCCACATATTATCTATTGGAAATAGATAAGAAACACTACTACATATAAAAAATAATGGGAACATATTCAACCAAGAAGTGCCACACCCTATGCGTACAATCAATGACTACAACTAAGGGAGTGAAAGAACAATGCACTTGAAATTAAAATGACAGACGGTACCTTAGTCTTTGCAGCAAGACGGTAGATATCAGGAACATCTGACTGCTTGTGGTGTTTAGGATAAGCTACTTGACCATAGAGATCATACTTATCTATCATCTTCAAGATTGAAAGAAGAAGTGCAGAATTGGTGCTAGACATTTCGTCGATATTATCTCGATTACCCATTATCAAAGTCTGCAAAAAGAAGAAAGGAAGGAGGAACATCAATTGCACTGCTAGCTCAGCTTCCCTGCCCATAAGGCAATTGACCTATACCACTGGTGTAAACTCAAACTTACAAGATTAGCAAGCTCTCTCAATGGACGACATTCACCAAATGCTTTCACTAAAGTAGTGAGGTTCTTCTTGGGATCAGGCCTAGCAAGTGCGAGTATCATAGGCTTCCTTGGATTAGAAAAGAAGCGCATAATCTAGGAAAAGGAAATCACATTAAAAATTAGCAAGAAGCAGAAAAAGTGGAAGGCCACTCAAAGAAGCAGAAAAATGGTGTTAATGGAAACCTCTGCCCAAATAGGTGGATCCGGGGTCTTTCCATCTTCACTTCCTTCTGTTTCACCATCCATGTCACCTTCATGTGGCACAATATGGTGGAACTCCATCCCAGGAGGAATTACCTGCACGTGGATGCTCAGTTTATCACAAGAGGCTATTTAGAAAATTGCAAACGAAGAAACTCAAGTGGCCAACCATTTCAGGTAAATACAGAACAGGAAAAGGCTGCAAACCTATTTTTACTTGAAGGTTTACATCACAAGTTGTATGGTCAGCTTGAAGAAAAAGAGAGAAAGTCAAGTTCCCTTACTCATCAAAAATTCCTTTTCACCAAGATATGAATATCAGACATATAACTATTACTAATGTTGCTGAAATAATCCTGGATTGTGCAGGAAAAAGTTTCTTAAATTACTCATCTAATATTCCTTTTTGCCAATTTATGAATAATAGGCATATACAAGTTACAACTATTACTAATGCTGCTGAAAGAATCCTGGATTATGATGCAGGTGTAATTATTTCACATCACTACAAATAACACAAGTTCAAAAAGTTAGCTTTGACGTAAAAGTTCGCTTCATAATCCAGGATTCTATTTCAAAAAGAATCCTGGATTATGAAGGGAACTTTTACGTCAAAGCTAACTTTTTGAACTTGTCTTATTTGCAGTGATGTGAAATAATTACACCTTCATCATGAACAGTGGATGTTTACCTATTTCAGAAACCACTGAACACAACTGGGATCTTCATATTCATTGGATTAGTGACATATACAACCAGAAAGTGAAAGTAGATATTAGCTTATAGAGGATCCAATACTTACAGCCATACGAGGCATAAACCTGCCATAACAGCTGACATTGCGCTTGATCCTTGCACGTAACTTACGCTCTAATATTGGATCAAACCCATCATACAAACGCCATTGCTCGTCAATCTCCTGTCTTGTACTAGTGATGACAATTTCGGAAGCATCAAGAGTTAATTCTTCAGCCTCTATTCTCCGCATTATCTTGTAGGTTGAGTTTATTTCATCCTTTGACAAACGACCTTGTCGCAACAGTTGCTCCAACTTATCTCTACCAAGCGAGTGACCAGTGAAAAGCATTGGTACATTTAAAGCACCCGACAGGAGAGCAGCTGAGTCGCCAGCATCAGCATAATGTCCATGTATGGCAACAGGCCACACAGGATAGCCACTACCAATTTGCTCACCAAGAACTTTGGACATTTGAATAATATGGTTAAGTGCACCATCAACAAATTCGGGAATATAGGGCCATAGCTGTTCTTTTGGAATATATTTCTCTCTTGGTCCAAAAGGAATGCGAATAATATAAGCACCACTACTCTCCCCCATCTCAGTCATCAAGCCGTCTGTACTTATTGGCGTCAGCATCTCTGTCGGCTCACCATAGCTCCAATCTACTTCTGGTGAAGATACTTGTCTAGTAAGCAAGTCAACCCGATATACACCTGGCATCGACCCTAAGGCCCTTGCAAGTTCAACAACATACTTCACCTGAAAGGAGACATAAAGATCATAAAATCTTCTTCAGCCATAGACGACAATCAGAAGGAAGGAAAACAATATGGGAAGCTTTCCAATGGCAAGGAGCAAAGAAAGATGAATTTGCATAAGCAGAAAACCAACGAGTAGTCACTACTCAAGAAATATAGTCAAAACGCATGGAAGTATAATCACCTGACCACCAGTATCAGAATCCCGTCCAAGCTCCATATTCTCACCCCGAATTAAACCATGTAAACTGCAAGAATGTAGTGTTAATAACAAGAAACCATTAGAAATAAGAAGAAAACCATTAGACACAAAGGCTGCAACTCTTTAGTGAGACAAAAGTTTCAGCTGAATGAAGCAAGCAGCTAGATGCTCTGAAGCTCCTAAATCCTGTTGCTTAAACAGGAAGATCAGACTAAAATTTAGAGAATGGTCCCTCAAGGTTTTTTAGGAACAAGGTCAAAATGGTATTTCATATTTCCTCTTCAGGTATTGCACTGGAAAATGAAGTAAGTTTCCCCATTCAAGTTCATCACGCAATACTACAGGAAAAGGTAGACTCACCTTATAAGCACGATATAAAGCTTCTTTCCTCTCTGCTGACTGACCCATGCTTCCATTGTCTCAACAGAACTGATTCTAGGCAATCGGCCTCTGGTACTTTCACCATGAGATGACATGTCAGCGACTATATCTCCTTTCTCTCCCTCAGATAGATCCTCTGACATATCAGCAACTGCTTCTCTGCGGCCTTTCTCACGTTCTTGATGGCGTTTTGCCATCCACTGAGCTTGCTCTCCCTCAAGCTACATAAATACAAGGCTATAATTTGAGAAAGTAGAACATATCTCTACTTCATAAAACACCATGAAATGGCAACACTTATATAGATGATCTATATAGAATGATTAGACTACATGGTAGTGGGACCAGTAGTGCAGAAGAACACAGCATATTACCAACTACGGGAACTGGACAAACTAACAGGAAAGCAAATTAAAACCTACGTGAAATTTTACGAAATTGAAGTAGCGAAGATTGCAATGTCTAAATCATATTTATCTATATAAATTGAGTAATATTAAAACTATAGAAAATGACTTCCAAATGAGCAATCATTAACAACAAATTTAATGATTCCATAAAAGCCGTATATTACTCATTATTTCCAATTAATATTGGAATGAGACACAGTTGACGGTCTGTATAAATCATTATTTACATGTTACTTTAAATGCATATTGACAAATATAGGTTCCCAAGTATAGAAAGCAAATATTCTAATACATGGAACAAAGTAAACAGTTAACCTTTCCATTTGATATAGCAAGAGATTGAACAAAGTAAGCATATAAAAACAACGATGAAAATATGTAGTCAATTACATCAACGTATCCAATTGTCGATCATGTTCACCGTTATACTGCTATTTTTATTCCCATGGGTCAAATGGTGGGAAGCTGAAAAGCTGAATTTTATTTCAGCCAAGCCTTTGTATTATTTTATATTTATTTTTTAAAAAAGAATCAATGTGACAACTGACAAGTATGTTTAACTTTAATTATGAGGTACTCTTTTATGTTGGTAATGAAATGAGTCTGTCTAAAGTAGTGAACTAAAAATTCTGAAACGGAAGTGGATCATCAGATATTCCTTAAGCCAGAGAAGTTACACAAGATTATGCGGCTGGCTACCTAGCTAGCACACAATTCATTTCACAAACTTGGATCTACTTTCAACAAATAATTGTATAAATTAATTTAGAGTCAAGGAGAAACTAAAATGTGCAAGTTAAGCAGGAAGCGAATGGCAACAAAGAGTCTAACTAAAACCATAACAGCATATTGACAGTTATACACTACTATCCCACGTCCGTTCTGATGCATCTTTTTTTTTGACAAAGCGTTCTGATGCATCTTTTTCCTTGCATCATTTCCCTATGAGGAACAAAAAATGGAGATGGAATCGGCCTTCGTTCTTGTCCCTCCTAATCTAGCAGAAATTAATTCATTTCTCCCTCATTAGGAGCTGTCAGTTCAGCTCAGCATAAGCTAAAGTTACAAAAATCAAACAAAGATGCGAAGAAGATGGTCTTGTAAAAAAAGTAAAGAACTGGATAGTTATCCCCATTAGCTAATTCATATTATATTCTTCCAGTCTTTAAAGATCACTCAAAGGTAAAATTTTAGAAATGGTGGCTGATTATGCACGATAGATAGAAAAAGAAAGAGATGACTATAAACCAAAAGAAAAGAGCAATGCTGCTACGTTTTCTATTTGAAAAGGTAAGATAAAAGTGCAATGCTTCTATAATTCCTTCCACAAATTAAACAGTTGTGTGCAAAGACCAAAATCCCGTGTCAATTGTACAGAACATGTAATCGATGTGAATCTGGGTCCATTAAGAACACTGAATTCCCTTTAACAAAAAAACGTCTTTCCTTTTTTTTCAATTTTTTTGCATTACTAAGCTGTGTTTTTTGCTTGAACATAACAATTCCAACTTTCCCTGTAGCTATACAATACTGATACTATGAATCAACCACCCAAAAAAAAAAAACTAAAAAATATTTGATATGTAAAATTGTAAACTGTCACAAAATTCAAATCTTCCCATTTTTGCTACACGAATAATTTACATAGAAAAATAACATATAAACGCAACAAAATTCTCCAATTGAACCACACACACCACACACCTGCTTTTTCTGGCGAGCCAAATTCCAAATCCTCCAGCACATATTCTCGAGCCTAGTATTCCTCTCCTGCGGACTCCGAGTAGCTTGTGCCTATTTCATCCATCAAACAAAAATCACACAAAAAAAGCGTCAAAATTCAACTACACAACGTAATCAAACAAAGCAAATCAGCAAAAAAACACATTGATACAATTCCAAAATAACATAAAAACGAACAAACAACAAAAATTCCTCAAAATTCAACTACACAACGCATCAAAACAAAGTAAATGAGTAAAAAAACATATTGATACAATTCCAAAATCACATAAAAACGAACAAACAACAAAAATTCCTCAAAATTCAACTACACAACGCATCAAATGAGCAAAAAACACATTAATACAATTCCAAAATTCAACTTACTCGGATCCACGAACGATGCAAATCAGTCTCATCGAATCCAGTAATAACTTCCTCAACAAAGTACCTCGTCGGACTAAACCTTCCTCTTTCTCTCAACAACAACGATGATTTCTTATCATCTAGCCCTGGTCCTACATCCAGTATCGCCTCTAAGTAACTGTTAATCCAGTCGTTTCCCGCCATCTCCTCCGCCGCACTCCTCCGCCTTGTGCTAGAGAGATTAACGGAGTAGAAAAGATGTTTCTAGATTTATGGAGGTGGTGAAATGATAGGACAGTGAGAGAGAATTTAGAGAAAAAAATAAAAGAGCTAAAAATGCAGAGATTCTAACATCTAACAAACCAATAGAATAGAAAGCATATGCTAATTTATAGGAGATCTTCTCTAAAAATATTTGTCAAAAAATAGAGTAAAATCACTCAAACTTTTAATAATTAGAAAATATATTATATTATTTTATTATTGAATGGGTTGGACTCAGAATTGGCAAGTGTGAAATGTTGTCACTCATGGTACTACGGTTGAAAATATTTTATTTGGAGACGATAATGGTGCATACGAAAGATATAATCAGTAAATATGTCAAATTAATAGTATACAGTGTTCGTGTGAAATGATGATGATGTATACGATAGATATATTGCGTAAATGTAATGTGTTCGACTAAAAATTGATAAGTGTGAACTGTGACATTTATGATGTTACTGTAGAAAATATTTTATTTGGAGACGATGATGGTACATATGGTAAATATAATTAGTAAATATGTCGGTTAAGTTAACTGTATAAATTGTTCGACTGAGAATTGACACATGTGAAGTGTTTAACCATGATTTCCCTGTAGTTTTTTTTTTTTTTGGAGACGATGATGGTTCAAATATATTCAATAAATATGTTGTATAAATTAGATGTGTTCAACTGAGAATCATCGAATATGAAATGAGGTGTTACAACATCTATTACTTTATTCGTAAAATGATGACAGTATAAATATATTATGTATTTTTTAACCTAATTTGGACCCAAAAAAACTTATTTGATGATCGCCGCTAGTCATCAATACTTGCAAAAACTATTAAATTATCATATCTCTATCATAGATTGGTGAAGCGCCTAAATTAATCAATTTCTTCAAGTTAATATAAGACGTCACACAAATATCGTATGCAGAAAAATATCTTTCAAATGTATATGATATCGATTTAGAAGGAATGAGAGCTTACCATTATACTATTTAGGACTACAAAAGGATGAGTGTTCATTTGTTGAATCGGAATCAATGGACGGGAAAATGACTTCGGAGGCAGACAAAGAAAACTACAAGAACTGATTTTCTGACTATATAATTTATAGAAACGACTCAAACTTGTTGCCCTAATAAAAATAGTGTTTTAATTTATCTTAAGAAATTTTAGTGATTTTTTTAATACAATAAATATGATTTCAATGAAAAAAAATCTAAATAGAATGAGAATAATTAATATATTTATTATTCGGTAAAACTAATAATTCGGGGACAAATTATAAATTACATCAAATTTAGATGTGTTTTTAATACTAGTCTATTTAAAATTTACATTTCCAACATTTATTAGTGGAAATATTTATTAAAATATTACTCTTATTTGATTATATAAGTGTCTTTTTAATGTGTTTTCTTTATTATTCATTGAGAGTTGTGTAAAAATAAAATAAACTTTTTTAAAAAAATATTGTCAACCAAGTAAATAGGTGCAATTATTGAATGAGGTGATGTAAGAAGAATTGTATTGCATTCATTTTTCCTTTTATGGAAGGAAATTGCATTTGAATGGAACTAAATTCATCAAATCAAAAGTAAGATTACATGAATGTGGGGAAAAAAAAAAGTAAGAGCACGTTTGGATTGACTTAAAAAATTAGTTTTTAAGTTAAAAATAAAAAATCAAACTGAATGACTTTTAAGTCAAAAATAAAAAGTAGGGACTAACCTACTTTTGATTTTTGACTTATTTTAAGTTATTTTAAACTTATTTTAATTCATTTTTTATGTTGTCAAACACTTTCTAACTTATTTTAAGTTATTTTTGACTTATTTAAGTTATTTCTTATATTTGTCAAACACTTGCAAAAGTCAAAAAACCAACTTAAAAGTATGTTTGACTAACTTTTAATTCAATCCAAACACCCTCAGTGATATTTAAACAAGTTATAGGTAGTAAAATGTTATATAATAATAATAATAATAATAATATATACTATAATTAATAAATATTTAATTTATATATATCAATTAGAAAAAATAAATACTAACCCCAATACTTTTAATTTATTTTATATTTTTTTATAATAATAAAGAAAAAAAGTCAAATTTTAAAAATAAAATAAATTATGTTAAGAGCGTCGTCTAAAAATAACTAATTTAAATCGAATTTTAATACGAATATTTCTACTAGAGAAACCGTGCAAAAAGCTGCAGTTCCAAATCCCGTGGCGTCAAAAAGAACGTACTTGCTGTAAAATTCCTCCACGTAAGCAAATGAAATGTTCACTTTTTTTACTTTTTGAGAAAATTGAGGCGCATATTGTCAATTAGTACAAAGTGTGGGTCCTTTAACGCAAAATAAAAAAAGTTGGTTCTAGATTTTTGAGGAATAAAATTAAGATTATTCTTGTTTATATGCTCTTTTAGATTTGCTAAACTTATATTTGACGAAAATACCCTCATTTATTGTGGGTCCCATTTATAATTAACATCAAATCAAATTATTGTCCCACTTTTAAATTTTTTGAAATTATTCTCCATGTCTCTCTATCTATAAAAATGTGTTATTTTTAAGAGGAAATTTGGTATATGGATAGTTTCATTTCTAATTATGGAATATAAATATAGTGGTATTTTTATGTATTGTATTTATTTTACAACATGTAAAAGTAGTTTGTTTGAAAATATAGCGAAATATATTATATCATTCACTAGAAAAATATAATATAATTTGTATGCGAGTGAAACACAATATATTTATTTTATTGTGTGACACTTATTTTTATTTATTAGATACACTAGTATTACTATTAAAGTCCATTTCAGTCATCATCAAAATTTACTTGTATATCAATGCGTTTTATGAAACACAATTATATTTCAGATTCAAAATAAGAATATATATGTATTTGCTACTAAATTCAAAATCTCATTATATATAGTATTTTTTGCTAAAAAAAAATGTATTTATTTTGAATAAATATAGAGATTATGTTTATTATGTCACGTAATTCTTAAAAAAACTTATTATCAATTTATGTTACTAGTCTTGGTTTTTTCTTTTGATTTCCTACCTAAATGAAAAAAAGTCAATATCATAAATATGTAATCCACTTAATCCATACTTAATTCACCATATCTCATATTCAAATTAAACTTTGACCTTGTATTTTAAACTTTTGACCAATTATGATTCTTGATCAATCATCCTACAAATTATTGTAATATAATCTATTATATTATTTAATTAATACTTGATTCCCACAAGAATGCCAATTTTTTATTTTTTTATTCATGATATCTATATAAAGTTTGACTAATTCAAATTAACAGCAGACAAAGTAAATATATATACAAAAAGTGTTCATAAAATATTGAATTTTCGTGAACCAGTAATATGTGCTACATCCTCTACTGTACTAAGGACTCGTTTGGTAGGTGGTATTAAATAGAATAGTCCATGGATTAAAATTTAATCCATCTAATACATTGTTTGATTACATTATTTTATTTAATCCATGGATTGTTTATACATCATATGTGGTCTTATTTTATCCCTAGTAAATGGAGGTATAACTAACCCAAGGTTTGTTAAACCTTGGATAAGACCCTTAAATGACAAAATTATCCCTTTATTCATTTTCTTAAATTTCTTTTGTAATTTAATTTTCTTTTTATTTATATTGAAATAATTATAAATGTTCTTTTTAATTCTCCAAATTCGTTTAGTGTAATTTAATGATTTCATTAATATTTTTTTCTCGTTTTTTTTTATTCAATGTAGTTCGTCGATTAATCACTTGGACTATTTTTTTAATAAGCTTTAGCTATTGAACAATATAAGTAGTCTTAAATCTATGTTAAGTTTAAGATATACTTGACCAACAAAAAAAGT
>JAJONQ010057498.1:0-12951 GCA_036250385.1 Solanum microdontum
TTGAGTTTGATTACTGATTACTTATTAAGTTCTTACTATTTGTTTCACACAAGCACAACCCCCCTTTTAATTACCTGTTTCTGGAAATAATTTGACTAATTGAATATAATTGTTGGTTAAAGTAAAGCCTAAACCATTTTCCTCGAGGGATCGATCCCAACCTACAAGTTGGGTTCTTTACTTGATAACGATCGCTTATACTTCTGTAAGGAGGTGTAATTTGAGCTTATCAACCATGCACCAACATGGGACTTGACATATCATTCTTTTTAGATGATCACGTAAGATTAAGCTAGTGGATCCACTAAGCAAAAGTAAGGTCCTATATCAAGGCAAGGTATAGGATGATCCTTGGGCAACGTGAGGTAAAACGTTGTATCACCACTAGGGCTCATAGTGGTGGTTGTCAGTTAAAGAATCTCCCACTAAAGCAATATTACTTTTATATAAGTAAAGTTGAGTTGTTATTGTTTTAATCATTAACGAACTGAGTTGTTTACAATGTTTTAGAAGCTTTATATATTGCATGTGTCGTATTGCTTTATATATTGAGTTCAGTTATTCATGAGTTGAACAGAGCCAAGGTAAGAGTTCCTTTGTACTCCTTTCAAGCTTAAGTTGTGGTTTAGTTTCCCAGCTCGCATACTCGTACATTCCATCTACTGATGCCAGTTGGCCTGCATCTTATTATGATGCAGACACAGGTACCCAAGATCAGCATCTAGCACGCCGTTGATCCAGCTGAGCACTTCAGAGTCAGTGGTGAGCCTCCTTGCTTTTCGGAGGACTCGGTTGTTTTGTTCTCTTAGTGTTGTTTTGTTAGGATGTTGCGGGGTCTGTCCCAACATCCATCTCAGTATTTTAGAGGCTTCATAGACAGTCAGTCAGTTAGTATTGAGTCTCTCATCTATGTATATATGTAAATTATTCTATTTTGGGACTCGAGTTGCCTTTTTGGCCATATTTTTATCAGTTGGTTGTTTTATAACCTTTCATTGCATTGAGTTATGTTGTTGAGTTAATTTTCCGCTGAGTTAAGAAAGCCAGGCCAAGGGTTCGCTTGGGGCCAACAATGGTCTCCGAGTGCCGGTCCCGCCCAGGGTGTAGGCTCGGGCCGTGACAGTGTGATTATGGGCTGATTTAGCTAATGAGTGTTGCTAATTATTAGTGTAATTACTATTTAGAAGTGATTTCAATCAGTAATTGTGGTTTAAATTAAAGAATTGTAGTTGCCAATGCAGTTCGACCTTCGTGTTTTTGGCTTGCTCGAGAGAGGTTTTAAAACCAAGATTACTGAATTGATGGTCTATGTGTATTGGGTTGTCATGGGTTCAGCTCGAGATAGTGAATCCTAAACCTTTTTCCACACATTCAGCTCGAGAGAGTGAATGGACTAAAGTGTAGGCTGTTCGTAATTGCCTGCTTGTCGATGTTTGAGAGAAATCAACTTGATTCGCAGTAAATTATTTAAGAGAAAGTTTACCTTCTCTATAGTTTAGCTTATTCTCTGATTTATAGTTGTTTTCTAATAGTTGCAACTACCCGTTTGTCTATAATAGCCCGTAATCGAATCACATCCCAAGAACCCGTCTCAATATCTTTTAATTCGTATTATTTGATGCTGCTGTAGTTGATAATTTGTAACCAAAACCCCCTAATTTGAATCATGTTTTATTCACAAAAGTCTATTCCTATGATTGACTTGAACATATTCGTACTTTACTTTTGAATCTTAAACACGTACCACTCCCTGTGGGATTGAACCCCAACTCATTTAGTTGGGTTATATACTGACTAACAATAGTTGACGCTTAGAACTGGATTAAGTGTCTTTGATAACATTATTCAATCAAAATAGTGTCGCTGTCGGGGAGTGGTGTTGGTTGAGATTCTTTAGTTAAGTTGAGTTTTGTTCTTTTTAATCATAGTTGAATCTACTTACCAATCCAATCATATGTTCGCATTTAAAGTAGCTCCTTTTTAAAATCATGATTTCCATAAACTTCTTCATAATAGACACTCACCTATCTAAGCATCTAAATCATGATTCCTTTCAATTGTGAGAAAACCTTCCACAAATCATTGACACTTTATTTTACAAACATCCTTTAGTCATAAATCATTCTTTTCATAAAACATTCATAAGTTCTTAATCAATTTCATAATCATAATTTATAAATTCATAATCATTGTTCATAATTCAAGTTTGTAAATTAGTCATAGGCATGAGTCCAAATGAAATCAAATGAAAACCATGTAATTGGATCAAATCATGCAGAATAAGATTGAATAAAAATAAATAGGACTCATGAAGATTTGCATTAAACCCTAATAGAATTGGGTGAAACCAATTTAGGAGATTGAGATTCTTTTAGGACCCAATGGATGAAATGAATTTGTTGGTGAATTCCTACACACCTTGATAATCAAAGCCCAAACAATGGATCATAGACCCTTGAAGCTCTCAAAACCCTAATCTTCACCCTGAGAGCTCTTGAGAGAAAATTGGAGAAGGAGACTTGAGGGATTTGGGGGAATTGAGTGAATGAGAGGAATGGGTAATAATTTGAAGGGTAGAAATGGTTATAGGGGTAGTTATAGGGCCAAAATGACATAGTTTAGGGGTTAATTGGGTAGGAATAGACCAAAACATCCTTAATAAGAATATGTCGAACATGGTCTATGACTTTGACCTACGGTCCGTAGGACTTTCTAGGGACCTTCCTAGTCAACTGTAGAACCTGTTACTGGGCTCAACATTCTGAAAAATTCCTACAAGTCATCCCTTCAAAGTGTCGACTATCCTATGATTCGTAGACCTCCATCCGTAGACCCCAAGGTTAAGCCCAAAATTTCACGAAGTCTGGATCACTTCTACGAATACCCCTACGCCCCGTTGAACACCCTACGATTCGTCCTATTCATTCATAGGCCAAACATTAGAGACTTGGCATTTTCCAAAAATTCACCCAGGACCTACGAGTGCCTTCCTATAGTCCATAGGTAGGACTCATAAACCTGTTGCATCAATGCCAAAATGTAAACTTTTCCTTTCCAACCGAACTTCCAATTTCCAAGGTGTTTCATAAACCAAACGCTGCTTGGGAGCCAACCAAAGATATTTGTATTAGTTTAGCATAGAATTAGTGTAGTTTAGGATAGTTTAGATTAAAAAAATGAATGGGTATGAAGTGTTCAAGTGAAGATAGGAGAATTTGGAATATTTCAAGGTAAGTTAGTCTCTATGAGCAGGGTTTACGGGTCATGGTTCACTCCACGACTTGTGAATCCCAGTCGTAGAATTCAGAGAAAAATCCAATCGATGTGACTTTTTCTACTAGCCCCACTTATGAGCCATAGTTCATCCTACAGTCCACAAATGACATTCATAATGATTAGGGCATTATGAACAACTGCATGTTTAGATCTGTGAACACCTTTTACGAACCGTAGATATAACTACGGTCCATAGATTGTGTTTGTAGGTCTTAGGTATGTTTTTAAAATTTTCAAGTCTTAGGACCCAATCCACGAAACCTTTCTATGATCTGTGGAACTATACATGGATTGTGGTTGGTGTCGTAGTTCTGAATCCTAAGAAAAGGTCACCCGACCCAACCCGTGACACAACCTATGTATCTTAAAATTGACACCCATTAATGTCTTCCCCTAAATTTTCATGCCCATTAATCCCCCTTTTGAACTATTTCCCTTTCTCCCTCATACACCCCCTATTATATTTCACTCTATTCCCAACAAATTCTTTCAACAAAATCAACTTCCAACCCAAAAAAATCCATCAAACTTCTCCAAGAAGGCACCACAGTCATAAGTCCAAATTCTTTGGGAGTTTCAATCATGTGATTATCTGCTTGATCATCATGCATAACAACTTAATCTCGTTAGGAAGCCCAAGTTCAATCATGAATTTGTTTTAAACTCCAACCTCTTTGTTGAAATTTCTTTGAGTTAATTTAGCATTTTTTTAGCATAATAAGTTGTCTAGGTTTAGGATGAATTTGAAATTTATATTTTATTATATTGTTTTAGTTTGTTGAGATATTTTAGATTTTTGAAATTTGTAGATTTTTTGTTGAAAGTTAGATATTTAAATACCTCTTATAAAATGTTAGGGAGATATCTTAAGCCCTTTTTTTTGCATGCCCATCTTTTCAAAAAACCAACAGTGGTATCAAGAGCCTCATTGATCTTACAGGATCTGTGAGTTCTTCTACAAAACTATTTTTTACCCTTCAAGGCTAGTTTAAACTTATTTTAACCCTCTAGGGCTATTTCCAATCTATTTTAACCCCTTAGGACTATTTTCAACTCATTTCTAACCCGTGCTTATTTCTAACATGCATGTAATTTTAACCACTTTTTAATCATGACAAACAATAATCTCTCTTTCAATGGCCCACAAAGTTTCACCGATGATGATTACTAAATTTGGTTGGTGAGAATTAATACAGATTTTGAAACTTATATTTTATGAGATATTCTGATGGACGAAAAAATTGTACAATAATTCCTTGTGAATCCTACCAATGTCCAGATGAAAGCAGTTTCAAATGAATTTTAAATAAGACAAGATTATTGAGTGTGTTTTTTAAGCGCAACACCAAGAGGAAAAAGAAAAAGAAAAAGAAAAAGAAAGACACAAGTTTGCAGTTTCAAAAATAATGAAAATAATTCAACACCAATCGCCTAAGAAAAAATTGAGGAAGAACATTTTTAAAACTGCGGTAACTAAAACAAAGGAGGAGTGTTGAAATTTTCTTTTAGTTACACTAGTAATTTCTAGCGTAAGTTTCCTAGACTTAGGATGAATTTGAAATTTAAATTTTTATTAGGTTGTTTTAGTTCATTGAGATATTTTAGGTGTTTGAATTTTGAATTATGTAGATTTTTGGTTGTAACATGGCTATTTAAAGCCCCATATGCTTAATAAAAAGATTGAGAGATATTTTCAACCCTTTTTGTAGGCTTCATATTTTTAGAAAAGCAACACTTTGTGAGTACAAGACAATGAGATCTCTTGGCCACTTACAGTTTCGATACTTTAACTTGAATGGTCTCTTAATTTTTATTTGTGAAAGTGATACAATTTCTTTGAATTTAACAAGGTAGTGGAGCTATGGGTGAATTTTTAACTAGTACTCTATTGCATTAGTCTAGGTGTGTACAAACACTATAATGAAATTTTTTATGAATATATAAGTTTATAAATCAAAGAGGTTTTGTTGATTTGTTTGGTTGCAAAATAACTTGGTGGATACAATTAGTTATATGAAAAGGGACAAATCAATTAAATTAAATGTGTTCTCTTTTGTAGGATAAGACAAAATAGTAATAATGCAAAAATCTGACTTGTAAGCCTAATTGCTTATGGGAAGAAAATGAGAAACATGAAACAATAATATGAATATTATTTATATATTATACTTGAATGCAACAAGTGTGTTTGTTTCATAGAATCTCTTGTTCTCTAAATAAACTAAGGAAAATGATATTCTCTACAGATGATTTGTCAATTTCAATATCAATTAGAGACTTTGGTTTTGACTTTAGAAATGAAAAAAATATTTTCCGGCATGAATTCATATTAACCGTACCTCTAGTATGTAATGATGAAATCATGTAATCAAATATAAATTTTAAATTCTTTAATATAAAATATAAAAGAGAAATGTATCACATATAAGAATATATTATCACATTGTATAAATTATAATTATAGATGAATATTTAAGCACTCTATCTTATTTATGGGGTGTGATTTTTCCCTTTTATTATCCATAGGCACTCCCCACAATTAGTAAGATTTTCATTTAATTAAAATAAAGTATTGTACCTCAAGCATCAATACGTAAACATTCATTATATTGAGAAAATCTGCAATAAGTTTTTTCCCTTCTCTGTATATATAAAGCAACAACACGTTTCCGTTCTTACATCTCAGATCCACTCCCTTCGTGAATTCAAAGAGAAGATCGTGCTCTCTCATCACCGATCTTCTAGGGTTTCTCCATTTTGCACATCACCACACTTCTTTGACGATTTCTCCATCATTTTCATTTCCCCTTTTGTTGTACCCACTGGACACCATCGGCTTTTCACCCAACAACAAATAACCAGATTCCGGCAACCAAGAAGCAATAAATTTGGATGGAATTATTATTATACCTTCTCGTCGGAGTACATACGATCTCCTCTTCAAGTTCCAGGTTCTATCTTCCCAAATTACTTTCAAGATTTGCTTCAAGTTGCCTTTATTTTTATCGTTTTAAGATCGTTTCATTACTATATATTTTGCAGATCTAATTTTTCTATATATCTTTCATGTCTAATTGTTGATATCTTATGTTGGAATACTGAGCCCCTAATTGTATACCGAACAAGTATACTCTATATGTTTCTTAGTAAATTAATTACTGGCACTGCGTTAATTAAGGAAAAGTAAAGTAATAACACAATATTTTACCATGGAAAACCCCATCTCATAAAGGGTAAAAACCATAACTTACACCTCTGTAGGATTTAACTGAACTTCAATAAACTTTGAGCCTACAAAAGGTCTTAGATTAAAACACTTGCAAATCATAGGAATTAAACTCTGATTCCTTTGTCTCAACAATCATCCTTGACTGTTGAACCCATCTTCAAGTTGACTCCAACTCGAAGAATAATCTAAGCTATGAAAACAAAATATTATAACTCAATGATAAAAAAAATATAAAAAAAACTAGACTCAAGAACTAGAAAGCATAAGCCGATGGAACAAGTTCTTTAATCTTGCTTCTTTGTATCAATGCAATTGAATCTTCAATCTGAATTCTCTCTTATTTTATTGTATTCTGCTTGTAGCTCTCCCTGTAAGTGCGAAAAGTTCTTTGTGAAACCCTTAATAGATATCTTTCTTTGAGTTGATAGTAGGTATCCTTCCTTATACAACTTCCCTTTATTTGTAGACTTCCACTATGAAAGAAAAAATGATGCAAATAAGTCTTTTGTCATAAACTCTCTTTGTTCACCGCCTTTAATCCTTTTTCTTCACGTGATAACTTTTCTCTTAATCCCAATTTGACTCTGTTTGAGTGGAACACGTTTCAGTAACCAGTACCTTGCATCTCCTCCCCTATTTTTCAATCATCAAAATCTTACTCGATTTAACAAATTTCCTCTTTTTGATGATGGCAAACCATGGCTTCTAGTGTGAATAACTTCAACTTGAGACATGTCAATTTCTCAAAGCACACCAATAAAAGTAACACATTAGAGGATCAGGTTAGACAAATTGGGTTAGAAATATCACACAAGTATACATTTCCCCCTTTTGACATCATAAAACAGACTAAGACAACACACTAGGAGATGCAATTTGAATACTCATGGCCACTGGCCTATCAATTACACACATACTTTAAAGTAAGAACTTGGACAGTTATAACAAATAATTTACACAATCAGAGGAGATAGACAATAACAAGAAACTAAAACCCAACGACAATAGCATTAATCAAAACATGTACACCACAAATGAAATCAAATAAAAAAGGTAAAAACAAGCACTTGTGGTTACAAAAAAGAATGGGAAGGGTAAGAGTGATTAGGACAAAGAAGAAGAAGAATATGATGATGATGATAGATCTTTCTTAAGCAAATCAAAAGACCCTTTAGATTAGCAGAATTAGTCGACCTCTCAGTTTTAAGGAGAGCCTTAATGTGGGCAAGCTTAACCTTGATCCTAACATTTCATCCACAAATTCAATATGTTCAAGTCTATAAGTGACATGCAGATGATCCATGGAATCTATGTGGAGGCTCAAAGTGACGCAAATTCCCCATCTTTGATAACAAGTAGTGCCTTCAACCTTCCAAGTGGTGTATATACCCCCCCCCCTCCGATGAGCATGTATTTTTAACATTCGTCAATTTGAAATAACTATGAAGAGGCTTAGAATTGGAAATAGTCATTTTTGGAAGGAATTAAAAATCTGGAAAAATTTGGTTAAGTATGGGAAAAAGTGAGTTTTTGGCAAACTTTGAACAGTTATAAATCCTATTTCAGGATGGTTTAGGTGTAGTTCCAGTTATTTTTGCAAATTTCATGGAATGATCTTTCCAACGCCGTTGAGTTTGCTCGATTCCGAGTTCGTATGAGTGAGTTATGCCCTTTGGAAGTTGGGCTATTGGCAGGGCAGTTAACCCGATTTTGTAAGGGTATTTTGGTATTTTCCCTAGCCTTTTCTTTTGGATATATATTAAAGTGTTAGACTGATTTTAGATCAGTTTTTCCTTTTTAAAAAAGAGTAAGAGTGAGGGTTTGTGAGTAAAGAGGAGAAGAAGGGGAGAAAGAGAAGATCAAGCAAGGTTTCGTCAAAGATCGTTGTGGATATCGTCGGGGGTGATCCCTACTAGGTATGTGAGATCATAGTGTTGGGTTGGTTCTTTCCCCCACACGCCAAAATCGTTTTATTTCCGAGGGAAGATTTGGTTGTGTTTGTTGAAGCCTTGTTGTTGTGGTTGTTGAAATCTTGTGTTTGTGTGGAAGTTCTTGTTGATTTGGGACATGTTTGCGGTTGTGTTTCTGGGTTAAATCTATTGTATGTTGAGGGGTTTTATGATTCTAAGTATTTGGGGCTGGAACCATTGAAGTTAAGGAGGTTTAGAGTTGGAAAAATGAAGGTGAAAAGTCGAATTTTCGGGGAAAAGGGCTGAGGTGTCGCGCCCCAAAAGGGGCTCTGAAGCCCAGCCCTTGGGACGGCACACCTAGCAAAGCGCCCAGCAGGCCCCTCTGAAGCTTGGGGGCTGGCGTTCCGCGCCTCTCAGAGCGCTAAAGACGCCAAGTTTTCCCATTCATTCCCCACTTTTACATACATGTTCCTTGGCAATGTACCTATGTTTTATAGTTGTTTTCCACACTCCAAGGTACGTCTAAACGTCAAGAACTCATCCATAAACATGAGATCATTACCCTTGAATCCATAATCTAATTCGAGGAAAGTTTGGATCAAAGTCAAGTAGAGTTAGAGTCAATCTTAGAAGTGAAGAAGTAGTCCAAGCAAGTCTTTAAAGTTGTTTAAGAGTCTTTATTGAACGTTTTAACTTCATTTTAAGGCTCAAGTTTCAAGTCAAGCAAAGAGTATAGAGTTTCAAGTTAAGTCAAGAGTATAAAGTTGAGTTCTTTTCTCAAAGGTTATTAGGGAACTAAGTATTTCCAAAGAAGTTTTAAAGAAATGTTTTCACATTTAAACAAGATTCGGAACTGTGATTTCCAAAGAGCCTTCGGGCTAGTTTTCCAGAAAAAGAGTAATCTCTTTCTAAATGAAGCAAGAGAGGAAACTGAGATTTCCAAGATAGCCTTTGAGCTAAGTTTTGAGTAATTATCTCAAATCAGCAGGAAGAAATATGGTTTAAAAACATAAGAGCCAATACATTTTTGGGAGTAGTATTGAGCACCGAATTGGGGGAGCGTTCAAAGAACCCACAACCCCCATAAAACCATGTAGCCACCATGGGTAGAAGAGGTTCATACTTTTTAGATGAATCCTTTTCAGATTAGACTAGTGGATCCATTAGGCAGTTCAGGTCCTATACCTTTGGCCGAGTACAGGATGCTCTGGCAGCGTGAGGTTGATCACTGTATCATCACTATAGCTCTTATGTGATGGTTGTCAGTTAGAGAAACTCCTACAGAAGTTATTGTATCTTTGTATACACACAGAAGTTATTGTATTTTTATATACATCAGTTCATTTGTATTTCTATATACATCTCAGGCTTATTGTATCTTTGTATACACACAGAGTTTATAACATGTTTTAAACAGCCTTTCTTTATATCGCACTTGTTTTAAATTGCCTTATATTGAAAGAAGTTAGTCAGGTTGAGTTGAGTTAAGCCAGGTAAGCTTTTCAGTTTCTTCCAGATTTCCTTCTAGCCTTTGTTGCTTAGTTTCCAGGTCGCATACTTGTACATTCAATGTACTGATGCCATTTGGCCTGCATCTTATGACGATGCAGACACAGGTACCCAGGATGAGTATCTAGCACGCCGTTGATCCAGCTGAGCACTCCAGAGTAAGTGGTGAGCCTCTTTGCATTCCGGAGGACTCGGTTATTTTGTTCTCTTAGTTTTGTTTATTAGGATGTTGCGGGGTCTGTCCCAACATCCATCTCAATGTTATAGAGGCTTCATAGACAGTCAGTCAATTAGTTAGTTTTGAGTCTTGCATCTATGTATATATGTAAATATTCTATTTTGGGACTCGAGTTGCCTTTTAGGCCATATTTTATCAGTTAAGTTATTTTATGTCCTTGCATTGCATGGAGTTATTCTGTCGAGTTAGGTTTCTGCTGAGTTAAGAAAGCCAGGCCAAGGGTTCGCTTGGGGCCAACAATGGTCTTCGAGTGCCGGCCACGTCCAGGGTGTAGGCTCGGGGCATGACATTATTGTTGCCTGGTTCACTATCCCTAAAACATCTTTGGTGGATTAATGTTTCCATGTTTTGATAGGATCCCCAAAGTGTTCAAAAATAGACCCAAAGAAGAACCCATAACAAAGCGCATACTTTGTTTTATCCTGCTTACAAATTCGATTCAAGTGACACAAGATGAGTTAGGGAAAATTTATGGGTATTTGAGAAATCAATAATCCATAAGGGTGAGATCCATATAGTTCACCTCAGTACGTTTGTGCTTTCTTAGGAGCATCATTTTGTGTGTACCATCAATTAGTAGTTTCTGCAAGGGAAGCATAACACCTTTCTCAACTCTGGTATGAGCCTCTAACATGGGAATGTTTGAAAACCTTCATGACATATCTAGGGTTGAAGGCAATTCATCATGTGGAGGAAAATCTTACTTCACATAGTGACACCAACCAATGTTTAGAACACCCAAGATTTGAGCATGACATCAGGATTAAGAGTGAAGGAAACATCTTTCAACACAATAGAAATAAAGGAGGACGAACCTAACACATTAATATAGAATTGACGAGTCCTTTCTCTTCCTCTTTTGTGTCTCATATCACATTGAAGGAACACGTTTGATTAACCCTGTGCCCTTAAAATAACTATGAGTTCACCAGTTTTAGGCCCCTAAAACCAGTAATCACTCTACTTGACATTGATGAAGCAGAGAGTGCAATATATGAAACCATGTATAGGGGAATAATTAGATATCTCCTCTGCTTGATTGCCAGTAAACCTGATGTGGTGTTTAGAATGGGAATGTGTGCAAGATTTCAAGCATGTCCTAATGAGTCTCATCTTAAGGCTGCAAAGCACATTTTGAGATATCTGAAAGGAAGATTGGACCTGGTCTTATACTATCTTTCATGTGACTCTTTTGATTTGGTTGGATATGATGATGCAGTCTATGCGGGGTACCTTGTTGACAGAATAAGTACCCATGGAATGGATTACTTCTTTATCATTAATCTCTTGGGGAACGAAGAAGCAGAACTCAATGGCTTTGTCCATAGATGAAACTAAGTATGTTGTCGTCGCGTCATGTTGTGCGCAACTCCTGTGGATAAAGTAGCAACTTGAATACTTTGGGGTGCTCACTGATATAATTCCCCTCATGTGTGATAATACCAGTGCTTTAAATATGGCAAAGAATCCAATACTACACAAGAGGACCAAACATATTGATGTAAGGCATCATTTATTGCTAGACAATATTGAAAAGAGAAATGTCATCATGATGTTTTGCAAGACAGAAGATCAAGTAGCTAACATTTTCACCAAATCTCCAAGAAAATATCAATTTGTCCAAAATAGGTTGAGGCTAGGGCTGCTCAAACCAATCTAATCTCTTGAGCTTAATGCATTCAAAACCCTTATTGACTATGATTAGAAGGCAGGTATCGTTTGCCTTTTATCTTGCATTAATGTATGAATTCAATTCAGTACCTTCTGTAGATATACACTTATGGTGACTTAGCTAGAGAGAAGAAGAAGACACAACATGATCAGGGAAATTGATGTCTGAACAAAGAGAGGGACTTGGTGCTTGCTCAAAGGTTAGTATTCCCTTACTATGTTTGAAATGTTGCAAAAGTAATTGTCACTTGCCACATCTGTGTCTCATGAAGTAATGTCTCTTCTCCTTTAAAACCCGAAGGTCGCCTATGTTCAGGACCAGAGCCAACCTACAAAACCTTTTTTTTAAAAAAAAAGGGAAATTAATCCTTTATCCTATCTCCTAAAATCGTCTTAATCTCTTCGAATTCTCTTTCATTGTTCGTTAAACATGTCAAAATCCACTTTTTCAATGAAAGCATCCATATCTCCAGAAATCTAATCTTCCAATAAATTTGAGTTCAACACTTCAACCTTACCTAAGATGCCCTCACCTTCCACATTAGTCTACGGAGTAAGTTAAACAGTGAGTCAACTACTCTTACCACCGAAGTATTACTCCCTCAAAATGTAGAACCCCATAGTTCCACTCCTTTTCAAAACAAAAACCCATCATTTTCTCCCACTCTGTTTCTCACCTCTTCTAAAGAGAACTTCCTTGGTGGCTCTATTAGGTCAGAGGCACAATCTGTAGTGCAACCCTATGTTAAGAAGCAACCTACTGAACCAAAAAATTCATTCCAACCTGACCCTGTGTCGTTAACTATGTCTGAGCGACTATTTCATGGAGATCTCCCAGCAGAAAAAGAGATGAAATCAAATATTTTAGACGTAGGGGATGAATGGGTCGTGCAAAGCTTGACTGACTTGAACGAAGATATCCAAACTTTATTTTCTGAAATGGGGTACAAATCACTAGATCTAGTTGAACACACCATGGTACATGTGTTTGATCACACTCTAGCGACTCGATTACACCTGGATAATGTTCAAGATGACTTGGTGGAAGATGAGGATAATGTTCCTCTAGTATGGAAAAGGAAGGGTAGGCGGGGAGTGAATGAACAAGAACCTACTCC
>JAJONQ010057499.1:0-12232 GCA_036250385.1 Solanum microdontum
AGTTGAGTCTTTTTGTGTGCATTCATGATTGAGTCTTGTGTAGCACTGTTTGAGACATCCTTTTTGAACTGCTGAACTTGAGTTTTACTTGAGGACAAGCAAAAGATTAAGTTGGGGGTGTTGATGAGTCCACAATTTGGTCTTATTTAGGGCTTCATTTTAATAGATTTAGTGTCCTCAAATGCATATTTTGTGCCACTAACTGATGTAAATCCTTGAATTTCAGGTATTTGGATTGAGGAACAATGCATGGACACTATTGAGCAAAAATGAAGAAAGCAGCTAAAAGAACGAAGAAAAGAAAGCCTGAGGATCACCTAACCTATTGGGCGAGTCGCCAAACGGCCATGGTCTCGCCTAATGTTCCTATTTGCCATGCCCTGAAGGAGAAAATTAGGTCGGCGATAGAAGGAGCAGTCCGCGAGTCACCGAATGGTTCCGCGATGCATTGCCATATCTCCCAAAGTTACAGAGCTTTAAGTTGCTGAAGGCCAAAGTAAAATGGTGATGAAATTGACCAAAGGGCAGATCGCCGATCCCGACTTATTGTGCCGAATGGTCCTTCGTAGCACATTTTTGGGCGACTATAAATACATTTTTAAATTCTTACTTTAGTAGCTAACATTCAATAGTCTTCATTAATATTGAGTTTCCAAGTTAGAGAGATTAGAACTAAGTTTTAGAGACATTTTCTCCTTAGCTTTGAAGATGTGACGATTTCCATTTCTAAGAAATTGGAAGTGGTTGTTAAAGATTCTTCATCTTAGACCTTTGTAAAGACTATATCAATCCTATCCAGTTGATGGAAACACAACTTGGTAATGATTTTTTACCTTTTTATGATGTCTAGCTAAAACCCCAATTCTAGGGGTGTGATTATGTGATTATTCATTGATTTAGTTGTTGCGTATTGTTAATTGATAGTGTAAATGTTGTTTAAAAGTGATTTCGTTTAGTAATTATGGTTGAAATTAATGGGTTGTATTTGCAAATACAATCCTAACTTCATGTTTTTGGCTTGCGAGAGAGAGAGGTTTTAAAACCAAAGTTGTTGAATCGATGATCTGTGGGTATTGGGTTGTGATGGGTTCAGCTCGAGAGATTGAACCCTAGACCCTTTTCTAGACATTCAGCTTGAGAGAGTAAATGACTAAGGCTAAGGCTGTTCTTAATTGCCGCTTATTGGTGTTCGAGAGAAACTAATTTGATTCGGGGTAAATTGTTAGAGATAAAGTTTTCCCCCATTAAAGTCTAGCTTATTCATTGATTTACAACTATTCATTATTAATTGCAATTACCCGATCGTCTACCCTAGCTCATAATCCAATCACATCCCAAGAACCCATCTCTATACTTGCTATTTCTCGTGTTATTTGTTGTTGTAGCTGATAGTTGAAAACAAATCCCCCAGATATTTGACACTTGTGTTGCCCCTAACTTGAACCATGCTTTTATTCGTAAATGTTTTTAGCTATTATTGAGTTGAGCATATTCTTACTTGCCTATTGATTCTCAATTACAAACCATTCCCTTGGGACTCGACTCCAACTCACTTAGTTGGGTTATATTACTACTTTACGATCGTTGACACTTAGTATTGGATGAAGTGTCCTGATATGTGAAATCAACTACCTAGTGACACTAGGGAAAACCCCACGAATCAAAATTGAGTGGGGACTTCTGTCGTGCCACGACGTTAACTAACGCGTTTCTTGGGAGGCAACCCAAGTTTTATTTCTTTCTTTTTGCTCTTAGAATAATCGTGGGTTGACTGTGCAGGTGAAAAAGTGGAATGTGTTTTAAAAGTTTAGGTTGGCGACCAAAATGTCTAGTCGGTGACTCGCCGAAGAGGTCGGCGATCCCGACTTTGTCCGCCATTTAGACCCTCACATTAATTGGAGATCCTGTAAAACTCGGTGAGGTAAGTACCCACTCGGCGTGTCGCCGAGTGGTTCGGCGAAGAAAATTAATGTCGCCGAAAGGGCAAGAACTGGACGTTTTTTAAAAGGCGAAAGGTTTAAAAGTTCAAACTCTTTCACATTCCCTCACTTTTTAACTTCATACAATCACACCTGCACTATAGTTTTTGATATTTTTGCACTTTCACCGCTTTCTAGTCATTGAATTTGTGTTCGGAGTTGGATACTTTGCCGCCTAGCATTTCAAATTGTATATTCGGCATTAAAGGTTGGTTTTCTGAACCCTAAACTTGTATTTAGCGGTTATACTCATTTGCAATTGTATTGTTCTTAATGATGTGTGTTGGGCCTCTCTGAATCTGTATTTCTGTGCTTGCCTGCCTATTTTAATTTTGATTACCGTGCCTAAATTGGCTAAGTTGTTGATTTCCCAATTTTTGTTCCTTAAAATTAATCCAAATTGTTGGGTTGTGCATATTTGTTGTTGGGTCTAGTCGGGTGAAGTCTGAGTAACCCATATTTGTGCTAAATGACGTGATTTGCCCAATGATGGAGCGTTTGACGTCATTCTTAAGGGCTTAAGTCATCAAATGGCCAATTTTGGCCAAATCGGGGAAAGTCTGAGTACCCCGGTGGCATGGGTCTAATGGGTCTGAGTCTAATTAAATAAGTGTATGTTTTGATTTCATTTTGGGACTGCGGGGTTGATTTTGGAAGTTGGAGTTGAAAATGGCACGTTGGGCAGTTCAGGTAGCTGGGTCGAGCACGCCAAAAGTCTTCCTTGATTGCCCTTTCTACGCCCCTAACCCCTAAAATACATTGTAACTTTCAGCTGGCTAGTCAATTCTCGCCGAATGATGTCGGCAATTCGCTGAAAGGCCCGTCCCATCGCTGACATGCCTTTTTCTGGAAAACTTTTAAGCCAATTCTTTTGGCGAGCCTGATCTGGCTCGCCTAAGTGATTCGGCAACTCGCCGATCGGTTCACTGAGTCTTTCTGCAGTTTATTTTCTGCATTTTTCTTTGAATCATTTTAACTTATTTTGCAGATATGGCTTGACCAAAAGTTGCAGGTAGAGACATGCTGCCCCGCAAATGGGTAAAGGGAATCATATTAAATGAGGATGCAACTACATCACGAGCAAAGGCAACCAAGCTGCCTACCACCGGTGGGAAAGAAAAAGGGAAAGGCAAGGCACATGCGCCTGCATCACCAGAGGACAGCTCCGATAGTGAGGGGATATATGCCACACACCTCACCACCTCTGAGAGTGAGGGTGAGCACCAAGACCCTCGGTCCGCAACTTCTGAGCCTGAAGATGGTGAGATATCGTCTGCCCAGAGAGCTGAACAACGTTCCAAGAGGTTGAATGATCCGTCTAGGATCAGGACTCCCCATGCCACTTCTCCTCCTCCTGCTCCAACAAAGGTTGTTGTTCCATCACCACCTGCACAGGGTCTTTCTCCTCGGTCTATGAACAAACTAAAGATTGCAGGATTGAGGACCATTATCGAGTAGAAGAGGTTGTCTACTGATGGGGTAATAGACAGACACCCAGAGATTTTGAGCTGCCTGAGGTCCCACAAGTTCCAAATATTTACTAGACCCCATGGCCCTTATATTCCAATCTGGGTTCGGGAATTCTACACCGCCTATGGAGTGCTAGTGCCACAAAGGAAGAAGTAGGCCGCTAAATTCAAGCTAGTTGATTATGTAGTTATCAAGGGAAAGAAGGTGTTGTGTGACAGTACTAACATAAATGTTGTCTTGGAATGCACCGACAACATTGAAGACGATTACCAATACATGATCAAGACTAAGTCCTTGGAGAATATGAAAAGCTGGTTGGCTCCTCTCATATCTGATAGTACTCCTAAGTGGTTGGAGGCAGGAGCTTTGATAGAGAACAAGGACCTCAATTTAGTAGCGAGGTACTGGTTTGGCTTTATTAGTAGCATTATCATGCCATCCCAAAATGATTCCATCCTCCACCATAAAGGTGACTTGTCTTGGATTGATCATTGCATGAAAGCGCATAAATTTGGGTATGATCATTGAATAGGAGATGTCCATGAGGGCTAAGCAACGCCAAACCTCTTTACTTTTTCTGGTGTTGATCACTAAGTTGTGCAGACTGGCTCGAGTGGCTCTAGATGAGAAGAAGGATGTGGAAGTGATTCCCACATTTTCTACCGATATTAGGTGGATTGAAGTTGAATATTTGAAGGATGAGGTGGAGAAGAAGAAGGCAGCCCCGGTGGACACCTCATTAGTAGTTGATACTGATACCCTACCTACAGAGGCAGTATTGCCTACTCCGGCACCTGGGCCTTCAGGTACATCTAGTGTTGTTCCTTCTGTTACTCCTAGTTCCTCCATTGCTCCCTTGCCTCCTAGATCTGGTACTGCTATTATTGCTCCCTGACCCCTACTCACCCAAGCTATATTCCTTCGGATGGGGAAACTAGCCCACTCTGCGGATAGGCGTGTCCCCAGGCTTGAGGCCACCATCCCTGGGATGATTGAGAGTGCCCTAACTACTCATGTGACACCCCTTAGTGTGTCTATTGATGCCCTTGCAGTAAGGATAGTTGTGTGTGAGCAAGGCCAAGGGGCTACTGATGAGGCTACGACCCTAAAGGCCGCAATTGTTGAGCTGAGAAAGCATGTGGACCAGCTGAAGTCCACAGATATGTCCATGATTTTTGGGACTGTGGAGATCTCCGATATACTAGCTGATACAAATGTGCCTCCGGCTACCACCGGAGATGAGGCTCGAATTGAGGAGATGGCGACTGCGGAGTCCGAGGTTGAGATAAATGTGGAACTACTTGGTATTGATAAGGAGGCTTCTTATGAGGGACTTACGGAGATTGCGGAGGCCATGATATATTCATATGTGCATATCTCATTGGCAGACATACCCATGGCTGACCCTACTAGATCTAGTGTTGCACCGGGCACTAATACCCCGACAGATGAAGAGATTATGTAGACAAGACTTTTCTTTATTTCCCTCTCTATCATTTTTATTGACCTTTTAGTATTTTGTTGCATTTGAGGACAAATTATTTTTTATTTGTGGTGGGGTGAGGTACTTCCATACCTACCTCTTGTGATTATCATTTTTGTATATATATTAGGGTTTTGTGCTATAAATTATGTTTTGACACTGTTTTGTGGATGTTTGAGCTTGTGGCTCCTAGTTTTAAATGAAAATGGTTTTTGACCTATCTAAAAAAAATTGTCGCCTCTTGTTGTGTTTGATTGTGGTTGTTTTTGTGCAAATTTGAGTATCAGTTATGATCAATACTGATGACTTAAATAGTGCTCTTAATTGAAGAAAAATGAATGTGCAGCTACGCTGAGGCCAAATGAAGTTGCATAGATAGTATGTGAACCTTTTGCATCTCGTTGTGACTTGCCGGTTATCGAATGAGTCTCTTGTGATGAACATTGCACACTAGAAAAACTGTGGAGTCCAGTTTGAAATTGGTGCCAATGCCTTATATGATGAGCTTACTGTGAACCTTGTGTGATAACACCTAGAATTTTCTCCATTGGTCTGGTTGACTAAGTGATGCAAACTCTTGAAATGATCTTAGGCAACAGTTTTGAAGAGTGAACAATTTGACAATATACCTCTTTTGTGGCCGACCTTGTGAGATGTGTGAATCTTGCTTCAACCCTTTTGAGCCTTGTCCTTTTCTTGGAATACACTTGATGAAATTGTAACCCCTCTTTATGCATTCACCCATAATCCTCATAAAGTGTGGTTTGTTTGAATAGCCAACTTAGGCCAAATGCCTAAGTTGGGGGTGTGGTGAAAAGACAAGGTGAATCAAGAAGTTTGAAGAAGTCCCCCTTGATCCATGGACTTGAAAATAATGGAACCCCTCCATACAAAAAAAAAGAGAAAAGAAGAAAGAAAAAGAAAAATAATGAAAACGTTGTGGAATAAAGTTGTGAAAATTACAAAAGAAATGCGGTGCCCGGTATTCCATGAGAAGTGAATATTGGGGTGAATTTTAAGCATGAGTGAAAATGTTGAAGAAAAGGAAAGAAAGTGATGTTCATACCACATTTCATGAGGATAGCAGCCACTGAACTTAAATGACCATACCTTTACACTCAGCCCCGTTACAAACCTTGTAAAGACCTTTTTGATCTTGAGTGAGTTGAAACAAATGTTGGCTGGAAAATAAGGGCAAACCTATGGGTAAAGTCATGCATGTGTTATTCTTTTTGAGTGGGAGAGTTGTTTGTGATTCCGGAGTTATAAATTGTTGAATAATTATGTGTGAATATGGAATCATCTTAGTGTAAGGGCATTTGAGTACCTTTGTTGAGCTTGAACTTGCATTTAAAGCAAGTATTGTGAACTTGAGAGTCTTTGATAATGGTGAGTCACAACTTGTATCTTTGAGTGCACAATTGATCCTTACATGAGTAAGTTGAGTCTTGTTGTATGCATTCATGATTGAGTATTTTGTAGTACTATTTGAGACATCCGTTTTGAACTACTGAGCTTGAATTTTACTTTAGGACAAGCAAAATTTTAAGTTGGGGGTGTTGATGAGTCAGAGATTTGGACTCATTTAGGGCTTTATTTATATGGGTTTAGTGTCCTCAAATGCTTATTTTGTTCCAATAACTAATGTAAAACCCTTGATTTCCAGGTATATGGAATGAGGAACAAATCAAGGACACTAATTTGCAAAAAGGAACGAAGAAAGCTGAAAGAATGAAGAAAAGAAAGTCTCGTGATCGCCAAGTCTACTTGGCGAGTCGCCGAATGACTACTTAACTGCCTAAAGTTCCAATGTGCCAAGCCCTGAAGGAAAGAATCAAGTTGGCGAGAGAAATGAGCAGTCGGTGGATCGTCGAGTGGTTCTGCGATGCAGTGTTGGATCGCCCAAAGTTACAAACCTTGAGGATCCTGAAGGCCAAGGCAGAAAGGCAATTGAAGTGACCAAAGGGCGGATGGCCGAGTGGTTCGGTGAGCCTGACTTACTTATCTGAGTTACTCTTCGCAACACTTTTTTGGCCACTATAAATATATTTTTGAATATTTAGTTTATGATCGAAGTTCATATATTTTTTAGTCTAGTATTGAGTTTTGAACTTGGAGACAAGTTTTCTCTAGTTTTTCCTTTAACTTTGAAGAATTGAAATTTTTTACTTTTGAGAAATTGGAAGTGGGTCTTTGAGATTTTTCAAATTCAACCATTGTAAGGACAAAATCAATCTTACCCAGTTGATGGAAACTCAATTTGGTAACCATTTTTATTTGTTTTTGATGTCTAGGTAAAACCCCAAAGTCTTGGGGTGTGATTATGTGATTATGGGCTTATTTAGTTTATGGGTATTGCTAATTGTTAGTTTAAATGCTATTTGGAAGTGAGTTCAATCATTAATTGTGGTTTAATTTAAGAATTGTAGTTGCAAATGCAGTTCTACCCTTGTGTTTTTGGCTTGCGAGAGAGAGAGGTTTTAAAACTAAGATTATTGATTGATGGTCTGCAGGCATTGGGTTGTCATGGGTTCAGCTTGAGAGAGTGAATGCTAAACCCTTTTCCACACATTCAGCTCAAGAGAGTGAATGGACTAAAGTGTATGTTGTTCTTATTTTGCATGCTTGTTGATGCTGGAGAGAAATCGACTTGATTCGGGGTAAAATGTTCGAGAGAAAGTTTACCTCCTCTATAGTCTAGCTTACTCACTAATATTTAGCTATTTTATAATAGTTGCAATTACCCATTTGTCTATATCAGTCTATAATCGAATTACATCCAAAGAACCGGTCTCATTATTGTTATTTTGTATTGTTTATTGTTGTTTGTAGTTGATAATTTCAAACCAAAACCTCCCATTTTGACATTCGTGTCACCACCTGATTTGAATGATGTTTTTATTCGTACATTTTTATTCCTATGACTGATTTGAACATGTTTGTACTTCCTTATTGAATCTTAAACACATACCGCTCCCTGTGGGATTTGACCCCAACTCACTTAGTTGGGTTTTATACTGACTAGCGATTGTTGACACTTAGAATTAAATGAAGTGACCTTGAAACGTTAATCAGGATTCCATGATATAGTTATCATGGTCTTATTGTCGGTTAAAGCTAAAATCCCATAAAATCACTATGTTTTGTTTAAAGTTTTTCTCATGTCCTTGATGTTAATGTACTTGACCATGTTTTCATGATTTTCATGTTGTTTCTTCTTTAAAGCTTTTCAAATGTTTCAATATGATCATGCATACTCATTTTAAGCTATTTATGTCATCATGCCTATGTTTATTCATATTGCCTCATACTTAGTACATTCTATGTACTAATGCATACTTGTGCCTACATTTTTCCCCTAATGTAGGTTCTGATGCCCCACCTTCCATACACGTGTACTTGATCCTTCATAGACTTTGAAGATTGGTGAGTCCTCATGTTTCGAGGACTGAGACTATTTTATTGCTTTATGTCATTTTCATTTCAGACTTTGTATGTGATGTATGAGTTACGTCTCAATCACTCTCCTTATGATGTATTAGATGTCTTTTGAGGCTTATGTAGACTTCCACTTTGTTAAGCTCATTTGATATTTTTAAATATTATCTTCTAAAGTCTTTAATTTTATTATCGTGTATGATGTATGCTAAGTGGCATTTATAGGTCTATCGGGGTCCAATACCCCATTTTACGCGTAGGGTACACTTTGGATAGTGACATTCACCATTATGAATACTATTTTATCACTGCACTAAACCTACTTTAAAGACTGACTGAAATCCTTTCTCTAAAACTAATTATGCTTTCTTTAAATTAGCCTTGTTTTCGTCATAAAGATAATACATAATAATTGATATATCAATATTGTCATGAAATTCATACTTAAATATGGTTCATGGGATAAAATAAGCATGATCAATGATTAAGAATCGTCCAATAAGTTATACACTAAAATACCCATTAAAAAATCAAGAATTCATGATAAAAGAGGAAGTAGAACTTTCGAATGCAGTAAATCTTGGGTTTGTAACCCTAGTTGTACCTTGCTAACTGAAATTCAAATGTAGGGCGTGAGGAAGAACTCATTCACTCACTGTGATAGCCTTACATAACATAGTAACGAATCTAGAAGAAAAATCTTGGGAGATAAACCCTAGCATTGGTGTTTCTTGAAGTTCTAGAGCGTATAAATTTAGGACTGAATAAAAGGATAGAATTATGACAAACTAATTTTCCACACGTTTAAGGCCATTCAGATAACTTCCTCAAGGATGTTAGGACAAAAAACCCTTAAAAAGTTAAATAATAAGAGCTGAAAGTCAAAATTTTATTTCAGCGGACAGTGAGGTCTATATTTACTCCATGTCGCAGAGTCATCACGAACCTTTTACCATGTTAAAGCGTCTCTAGTGTATAAGCTATAACTGTTTACTCTGAACTCAGATTAATGCAAACTTTGCGGCGTAGGGTATAGACCCTTAATTTGATAGGTTATGGGTCACCTAACTCTTCATATTCTAAGGGATATGGTCGTTACAAGTTGACCCTTATATGGATTCGTGCGAAAACTTTGCCGATAGAAATGCTTTGAACTTGGCTTAGAGTTAGAGGTCCCTTATGACCCTAACTCACTTCTAATACCCTTGCTATACTTGGTAAAGGACCTTAAAACACATGGGCAAGTAGGACATCACCCGGTCCAATATGATATGCTCACAACGAATGGTTCGGATCCTTAAGGAAACTCCGACCCTATACTCTATTTTACTCTTTAAATATAGAGTTTTCTATTTTTTCAGACAACCAACTTCAACCCTATTCTCTATTGTACTCTCTAAAAAAGAATATTATTATCTCTCCTTAATATTATATTATTATTTCTATTTCATTCTTATTTTCTTGTTTCATAATATAAATCATTTCTTCTTCTTTTCCAAATAATGCTTTTATATAATTTTATGTGATATAATTTATTTATTTTCAAATTCTTTTATTAATATAAAATTATATTTTATTCTAAGTTTGTAAATAACATAAATTGTAAGCAAATATTATATAATATACAAATTAATGGACAATTCAAATAAAAGTGAAATCATTAATGAAATACAATTATATAAATATCACATAAATACTCAACTTTTAATATTATTACATTGCTCCCATTAATGCTCTATTAATGCATTACGATGTTAAACTGAGCATTTTTGTCCTTAGTTTTTTTGTGTCTAGCTAAAAATTATTCAAATTGGAGATTTTCAAATTATATTAGTGACGAAACTTAAAAAAAATATTATCAATTTGGGATGAAAATAATATATTTTTAATTAATGACATTATATATAAAATAATATGTTCATTACAAAATAATAGAAATAATAATAATGTAACATCCCGAAAACTTCTAAGGTAAGACTCAAACCATTCATCATTGTGAATAAAATTGTACCAAGGGATTCTAAATTTTCTTAGGTGATAAGGTCACTAGAATTCCCTAGCATAAAGTTGAGTTGAAAACTTTCTTTACAATTGAGTTTCACTATTAAATGTTACTTGGGTCAACTTTAAATGACCATATTTTTTAGCACATGAGCTATCAAATCAAAGGTCTTTGAGTGCTCTTTACAATGCCGTGAAGTTTGCTAAATTTCCAGCTCCGAGTAAAAAGTTATACCCATTTGAGTGAAGCCTCTCTAGTTAAGGCCTTTCATCCATTTTAGAAAAGGGTATTTTGGTCTTTTCATTTTCCCCACTTGTCTTAACACGTTTTTCCTGACCCAACTAAGGGTTTAATCAGATTCTAAAATACCCATTCACATTCAAAACACTTATGGTTTTTAGAGTGAGGTTTCAAGAGGAGAAAAGCTAGATTTTCAAGCGTTCATTCAAAAGTTGAGGAATTTCTCCATGAACAATCATTCTTTCAATGAATATGAGGCTTCCCATAGTGATGCAATTGTACGTCCTCACGCCAATCATGTAGTACTTTCATTGATTTGTCCATGATCGTTTATGTAAAGATTCTTGAATAGTTCTTGAATTTTAGCCCCATTCTTTTGATAATGGAGGTTTTTGAGTTCTTGAGGTGAGGGTCTTGCGAATGAGTCTTGATAGAATTTGAGTGAGATTTCAATGATTTTTTTTTGGTTTTATAAATCAAAGAAAGCTTAGAAGAAACCAATCGATTCTAAGTGAGTTAGGACCTGTAACACCTCGGAACCTAGTAGACCAAACTAGAGCCTCAGGCTAGGGTTCTATGGGATGATGAATGTGATTAGAGTCGTAGATAAGACTTTCCGTACTTTGAATGAGGGGCTTAGTAGATGAACGTCAAGACACGTGTTAGAACCCGTAGTTTAGAAGACTATCTATGGAATAGTATAGGGTTGCAAGGGCCTAATATATCAAGGTACAGTGAAAGAGAACTTGTTCTCCTAGGTGACTAGTTGGCGATTGGGCAGCTTGAGCGCCAAAGGGCACTTAAGGTCGCCTAGTGGGTTGTCCCTTTGTCGTTGATTCTGGAACAAAGGGAGAGCTAAGTCAAAGCTCGCCAACCTGCTTGGCGAATTGCCCATTGATCCCCCAAGATCGCCTAGTGAACTGCCCCATTAAGGAGCTTGCTGGAAATTTGGGCGAGCCAAGGGTCCACTTGGCGAGCCATGGGGGTGCAAAGGGTGAGGTAAGTCGTGAAGACTTATAATTTTTAAGTTAAAATGTTTAGGGTCCTTAATTTTATACCAAAGTTGACCCTACATTATTCTATTCCTTTCCTAGCAACTATATGTCTCTCTTTTTTTTTGGGGGGGGGGAGACAAATACAATAGAATCTTATTATTTATGAAAAACAATTCATTTGTACTCACCCCCAACGATCTGCACTTTATACAAAGTCTCTTATTAGACCTAAGTTTACCTCAATTAAGTCATTCTCCCTAGAATTGAAAGAAAACCCAACTTCATCCTCTCCATAGAATATTTCTCTCTCTAGAAAACCATCAATTTAAGAAGCAGATAGAGCTTGAAGCTTTCGTCAAGAACAAAGTCTATTGTTGAGAGCTTGTGCTAGGTCTTTGATTAAAGGTATGTTTAGATTTTCATCTACGGGATTCTCCACCCATAGAGTCCCCTATAATTTCCCATAATTTGTGAAAAAGAACTGATATACCGTGAATTTACGGTATTGCTAATACATTTCACTTACAAGTTGTGTGTGTCTAGGGCCTTTTTATACTGGTTTTTATGTGTTTTATCATGTTTTGCAGGAAAGGTGTTCAGGCGCGAAAGTTTAGCGACAGCTGAA
>JAJONQ010057500.1:0-10058 GCA_036250385.1 Solanum microdontum
AATGACCTTTCATCATAGAACCTACATTATGTGAGAATGACCTTTCACATAGTCATACCATATTCATAACATAGTCTAGTTTAGAGTACAATTGAGGAAACCTTTCAAGAGACTCACTTTCACTAGATTATCATAACCTTATTTATTCATTTTTGTGTGTGAGTGTACATATGTGAGAAAGCCTTTCACATAAACACCTTTATACCACACATATTCATACCTTGCTAATCATACACTTTGCATGCATAATAAGATGTAAGGATGCATATAAGAGTTAACCTTTCAATAGACACCATAACACATCATATTCATAGCTATACATGTAGAGTGTGTGTGCATATTGGTCCTCATAGTGACATAATAGCAAGAACATTGATATTGAGTGCACTTCCCTTCAAGGAATCACAACACATTCACAATGTCCCCAAATCACGAGCAAATCACATATAAAGCCTTTAGGGATTCTAGACCACACATCCACACTTCATCATAGGAGAACATGACACATTCAATATTGAATAGGTACTCCTAACATGTATATGATCTCACATTCATATAGGGGTCATATAGGTAGGGGTCATTCCACAATAGTACGTAACATAACTAATCATGTAGACCACACCTTATCCCTAACATTATCATTCATGTTATACTCCTCATCAGCAACACACTTTAAACATCATGCTAACATTGAGGATTTCATACATAACCTTCAAAGCACAACTTCATAAATATATGCATCATAATCATCAATTCACTTCACATCTATTGCCTTCAAGGCCATGATCTCAACATACATAGATAGACAAGAAGTAAACACCGCCACCATAAGTGGACCAAACCACACAACATTAATTCTCATACTATAGACTAGAAGTTAGGTCAACTTACCAATTCTCCAAGCCATGATCACCATGGATCAATCCTCAATAGTTCATAATCAATTGACATAGATATCAATTGGAAGCAACAATGTAATTCAATAACATAAACATAATCTAAGTACAATTCTATAAACAAAGGGATCTACCCATAACTTTGCCCATAAGGCCATAATTCTCAACTCATTAATATACCAACAATTCAACATGAATAAGTATAGATAATCATAGGAAACATCAATAAAATCTAATCTAAACATAATTTCACCAATAGGGATCATATTCACAAAGACCCACATCATAGGCCAATTTTTGAGAATTTGGGGATCATGGGTTCTTCAAGAATTCCTTTGAAAATTATCTTAGAAACCTTAATTCCACATTAATTCATCAATAGAATGATTTAGAAAATCGTTTGACAAAGGACCAATGTTTAGATTGAAAATTGGGAATTTTGGTCTTTGTATCGCTTTTGAAAATCTTTGATAGAACTCCTTGAATGAAAGGTTATTCAAGAATCAAGAGTTACCATACCTTAATTATTGAAGACCCATGAAATTGAAGAAAAAATCAGTTGAAAACTATCTTCTAGCTTGAGCTTCATCAAGGTTTTCAATGGGGTTTTTGAGAGAATCTATTTTGAGAGGGAAGGGTCAATTTGAATAATGGGGTCTAATTTTAGGTTTTGGGGTTTTAACCAACTTAAAATACCCTAAAATAGGTAGAATAACTGTTTATAATAATTCCCTAAAGTACCCAAACTATCCTCACTTATTTGGACCTTTTAAACAAGTCAAACTTGAGTTTTATTTTCGTAGATTTCATTGGGAAACAAGTTCGCGACGCAGAAATTTCACAAATTAAATTTTGAGACAGTAGAGTCCGTGACATGTCCGCGACGCGGACCAAACTTTAGGACCTTGGTGGAGCTAGTCCGTGACGCGGACATGCTCCCTCCATGGTCACCTTTAAGCTGCCTTGGTAGGTTGTTTGGCCAAGGGATGGGGTCCTCCTCGGGGACCCTTAGGGTGGTCCCGGGGATTCGTACCCGAACATTTTGACCCTTAAAACATTTATTAAGACACTAGGGTCACCTCCACTGATTTTAGACTTCAAACAACACATACAGACATGAACAACATACTAGAACACACCAACACGTAAAAGACTAGTTTCAGGGAGCACAACCGTGTAAGATTCACCAAAGTCTGTTGTGTGTGAGTCTGCCAGAAAGAGATGCACCGCTCTGCAAAATCCCTTGGCCTATGAAGGAATATTAAGGTCTAGGGTAATAGTTTTCCTGTCAGAAATGGGTCTCTTGCCCTTGCCTTTCCCAGTAGTTGTGGGTAGTTTCGAAGCTTTTCCTTGTGACGTAATTGCATCGTCCTTTATCGCAATCGCTTTGGACTTCTCTTGAGCTTGCATTATTCTTTCAGCATCTTTAGATTTAGTCATGTCTGCGAAATCTCGAAGAGATGTTAGAGAAGCTTAAGCAAAAGCGCATCAGAACAAATTCAGATAGACTCACCAAACCAGAGGGGGATCGCCAAAATTTTTGGGCGAGCTAGATCGACCTTACTGAAGGGGTTAGCTCTAAAATTGTAGCAAATAGGCGATGGGAAAACCACTCGCCTGTCGTCATTAGCCGTCGGCAAACAAGGACAAGCTCGTTGAAGGTTCCAGTGCACAAAGGTTAAGGGTGCAAATAAAAGGGCGGAAGAGAAGACTTTTGGTGAGTCGCCGAATGCTTTTGGTGACATCCAACTTCTAGCCGAAACTTACAGAATCAATCATCAAATAAAGGATGAATTTCAAAAGCAAGATGGGGACATTAGGAGAACCGCCAAGTTGTTCGGTGAGCTCGACCCAGGTCTCCAAACGGCCCAACGTGCCTATTATTCAACCCAACTTCCCGAATTCAATCGTGCAACCCCCGAAATCAAAATCAAAGCACGCACCAAGACAATTAAGGTAGGACCCATAACATCAAAACACAACCCCTCAAATTTTAATCAAGTTTAAGGCATGCAATTTTGGGAAGTTAACAGTCACATCTACTCGAGCAAGATTATCAAATTAAATCATGCATGTAAACAATCTACTCCTATCAGGCAGGATCAGAACACTTCAATAAGATAAGGCTATTGCAAATGAGTATAAATTTTGATAAAATAAACTCGGGGTAAAGGAAAACCAACCTTTGGTGTCGACAAAGAGAAGATTGAAACGCTAGGCGGCAAGGTAATCCAATCCCGAGAATAAATCAGCACTAATAAAGTCTAAAAATGCAAGAAATATATAACTAGGATGCATGTGTGAGTTTGGGTAGATAAAAAGTGAGGGAGAGTGAATGAGTTTGCAACTTTTAAACCTTTGGCTTCCAAAACCATCTAGTTTTCGCCGAGTCGGCGACATTAGTCTAGCTCGCCTATCCTCTCAGTGTTTCGCCAACTGTTCAATTGCCTCACAAAATTTTACAGAGCCTTCAGTGAGTGTGGGGGTCTCAACGGTGGTTTCCAATAATTTTTGAGTCTCGCCGAGTTTTACAGACTCCAAATTGAAGATGTCTTGAGTCAAACGACGGATTAGGTCGGAATCGCCGACCTCTTTGCTGACTCACCGACTGCAACTGTTGCTCGCCACCTTGCACTTTTTCGAACACTTTTCACACTTCAACCTGTACAAAACAACACACCATTATTTTACTAAAACACAAATATAAAGCAATAAAGGGTTTTGGGATGCCTCACAAACAACGCCTTTGTTAATCTCATGGCATGAGGCAAGTTAACACCTAGTCCTCATCTTCGGAATCGGCCATGGTGTAACTAGGTGACTTCTCGACAAATGGTGGATAGCGACCTGATATTAATTGGTTTATTTGGGCATCCTGTAGCTGAATTACCATGGAATTGGAGGTTGTCATTTTATTCAACATTTTGATGTTATCTCTTTAAACACCTTATCTTGTTCTTCAATCTTGTGTTGAATGAGTGAGAGGACTTCGTCATTTTGTCCACCCTCCTGCTTCTTCCCCTTTTTACACTCGCGAAAGGAGAAGTGCTTGTCATTTTTCATGGACTGCCTCTAATTCCATGACTCTTTTGGATAAGAAATCCACTCGAGTCACAAGTGCATACCAATCTTGTTTCTTTTTTATTTCCTTGTTGGTTTCAACCATGCTATCAAGGAGTTTCAGCAGTTCTTCATAGGGTTGGTGTAGCAAACCACCCGTGAAAAGTTGGTCAGTGGTACTTTTATTTTCTTGTCCAAGACCCCTATAGAAGCAGTCTAGTAGTACTTTATCGGTCATTCCATGAGTTGGGCATGGTGTAAGCACTGCTTGAAATTTCAGCCATATTTCTTGAATGGTCTCATCCCCTACTTGCTTGAACGTTAGGAGATTGTCCCTAAGATTTAACAATTTCAGGAGAGGGTGATCCGTTTGATTCCCATAGCTTTCGTTCTCACTCATTTTTCCTTAAATAGTCACAGAACCAACAAAACATTACAAGAAATTAAGTAAGTAGAACTACAACTAAGAAAAAAATAATTTTACTTAGCTTCAAATTCTCAATTAACAGCACTCCCCGGCAGCGGCGCCATTTTGATGTTTGCGTAATCAAGACACAACCTGCAATTCGAGTATCTACGATCGTACAATAGTAAAGTAACCCCATCATGGGTTGGGGTAGAGTCCCAAGGGAGGGATTTTGAGAATTAATAGAAAAATAAAATTTAATTCTAATTAGTCATAGCTATAGACATTATCGAATATAAACATACTAAATCTAAAGGGGGTGCCGCAAGCGTCAATTATCAATAGGGGTTTTTGTATTTATTTACAACTACAAACAACGAAAATATACGAAAACTAGATAGAGAGACGGTATTCTTGGGATGTGATAGGAATACGGGATAAACTAAACTATCGGGTACATTCTTTTGATAGTAAATTGTTGAATATTTGTGAGTAGGCTAGACTATAGTGGGCGTAAATTCTCTTTCGATCAACTTACCCCTAATCGACTTGATTTCTCTCGAACATCGAGTTGTCGCTTTAAGTATAGCCTCCATCTTAGCGCATTTACTCTCTCGAGCTGAATGTGTAGGAGAAGGACTAGGATTCACTCTCTCGAGCTGAACCCATGTCGACCCAATACCACCGGCTATCAATTTAGTAGTCTTAGTTTTACGACCTCTCTCTCGAGCAGGCCGAAAATACTAAGATGAAATCATATTTGCAACTACAACTCCAATAAGTTCATACATAAATTACTAAACGAAATCACATTTAAACAACAAATAAACCATCAACAAGCAAGACCCAATAGATAATCTTACCCATATTCACAAAATCACACCCCACGAATTGGATTTTTAGCTAGACATGTAAAAGAGATAAAAATTTATACCAATATCAGTTTTCATCAACTGGGTATAAAGGATTAAGTCTTAAAACACGTTAAGAGTGAAGAATCTTTGAGACCCAAGTCCAATTTCTTGAGTTGAAACCCTTTGAATCTTCAAGGTCTTAGAACAAACTTTCCAAAACCCTCTAAAACTTGAACTCTTTAAACTATAAAAAATTTCTAAGAATAATAGTGATATATTTCTAAGTTAGAAGTTTAAACAAGTATTTATTGTGTCTGAAAATGTGCTTCGAAGGACCCTTCAGCAAAGTTAGTCGGGATCGCCGATACATTTGGCGATCCGCCGTTTGGTCAATTTCATAGTCTTCCTACTTTAGCCTTTAGCCTTTTTGCATTTTGAGTCGTTGGGCGATATGGTACTACTTCGCGGAACTGTTCAGCGACACGCCGACTGCTCCATTTCATCACCAACTTGACCTTTTCCTTTAGGGCTCAGTGCACTGGAACAAAAAGAGATCTCCAGGCCGATCGGTGACTCACCAACTAGGCTCGGCGATCTTCAGGCCTTCATTTCTTCGTTCTTTTCAGCCGCCTTGTTCCTTCTTGCCAAGTAGTGTCTATACTTTGCCTCAAACTCCAAATACCTGAAACTTAAGGATTTTCATCAGATATTGAGCCAAAATTTGCATTTGAGGACGCTAATTCTATCAAAATATAGCGCTAAATGAGTCCAAATTGTGGACTCATGATGGGTCTCGAAGAATATTCATCCTTGACGTGTTTAAAGACTTTATTCATCATACCCACTTGATGGAAACACTTGTTGGTATTGATTTCTATCTCTTTTTCATGTCTAGCTAAAACCCCAATTCTTGGGGTGTGATTTTGTGAATATGGGTTCAATTTATTGGTGGCTGTTGCTTATTGTTGGTATATTCGCTGTTTAAATGTGATTTCATTTAGTAGTTGTGTTTGAACGTAATGAGATTATAGTTGCAAATACGATTTCATCTTAGTATTTTTGGCTTGCTCTAGAGAGAGGTTTAAAAACTAAGACTACTAAATCAATAGCCGGTGGTTATTGAGTCATCCTGGGTTCAGCTTGAGAGAGTGAATCCTAAGCCCTCTCCCACATTTCAGCTCGAGAGAGTGAATGGGCTAAGGTTGAGGCTGTGCTTAAATGCGACAACTTGGTGTTCGAGAGAAACTGAGTTGATTCGGGGTAAGTTTCTCCAGAGAGAATTTATCCCACTAAAGTCTAGCCTAGTTACAAATGTTCAGCGATGTACTATAAATAGAACCTACCCATTAGTGTTTTTTATCCCATATTCCTATCACATCCCAAAAATCCCATCTCCCTATCTCGTTTCCTTATTACTGTCATTTGTGTTGATTAGCTAATACAAACCCCCCATTGATAATTGACGCTTGCGTCGCCTCTTAGATTTAGAATGTTTTTATTCGTTAATAATTACAGCTATGACTGATTAGAACTTGATTGTACTTTTCTATTAATTCTCGAAACCACTCCCTGTGGGAACGATCCCAACCCTTGGTTGGGTTATATCACTATACGCGATCGTTGGTACTTGAATCGAAGTAGTGTCATGATACGTGAAGTCAGGGTCACCCTCCTCGGCTACTCAACAGGCTAAAGGCCTCGGGTTGAGGACGATTCTTGAGGAGAAGTTGCTATCCACAGAGGGCCTAGAGGGAAGGTATCCTAGTGTGTGGGACACTATCCGGTTCCGTATATTTTATAAGCTTACCAGGTTCAAGGACCTTACATTCCTTCATGGGTCCGGGAGTTTTACTCAGCATACAGTGACCTAATACCAAAGGGGAAGAAGAAGGACAGTGCCTTCGGACCGTTGAAGATAGTCATAGTTTGGGGGAAAGAAGTAGGGTGCAGCAGCGATCATATAAACATTGTACTTGACAGGGCTATCGGTTTGGAGAACACATATGAGGGTTTGGCTACAAAGCATTCCCTGGATGACTTAAAGGGCTGGCTTGCCCCCCTAATTTCTGATAATACCCCTAGGTGGATTGAGGCATGAGCTCCCATCGAGAAGAAGGACCTAAATATTACTGCTCGATATTGGTTTGGGTTCCTTAGCATCTCTATCATGCCCTCGCAAAATGAGTCCATCCATCACTACCCAAAGGCGGCCTATCTCAGATCCATCATAGCCAAGAAGATGCTCAACTTGTGACTTATTATGGAGCAAGAGATGGCCATGAGGGCCAAGCAATGCTAGACATCCCTTCCCTTCTCAGTTCTGATTACAGATCTATGCCGACGTGCTGGAGTCCCTCGTGACGAGAAGAGGGACATCGAGGTCACCCCTCTCTTTCATAGACATCCAACGCATAGAGGTTGAGTACACTCGGGAGGAGGCAAGCAGGAGGAGAGCAGCTCCGATGGATACATCCCCTGAGGTTGATGTTGAGTCGATACTTGTAGAGGCATCTTTGCCTAGTCCGGCCTCCGGGAGTTTAGGTACTACCGCTTCCACTTCCTCCAAGGTTCCTGGTTCATCTAATGCTTCCCAGTACACTGACTTCACATATCAGGACAACACTGCGGTTCAAGTGCCAACGATCTCGTGTAGTGATATAATCCAACCAAGGGTTGGGATCATTCCCACATGGAGTGGTTTCGAGAATTAATAGAAAAATAAAATTAAGTTCTAATCAGTCATACTATAAATATTAATGAATAAAAACATATTAAATATAAGGGATGACGCAAGCGTCAATTATCAATGGGGGTTTGTATTAGCTAATCAACAAAAATGACAAAAATATAAGGAAACGAGATATGGAGATGACATTCTTGGGATATGATAGGAATACGAGATAAAGTAAACTACCGAGTACATGTTTTTGATAGTAAATTGTTGAACATTTGTAACTAGGCTAGACTATAGTGGGGATAAATTCTATGTCGAGCAACTAACCCCGAATCAACTCGGTTTCTCTCGAACACTAAGTTGCCGCATTAAGCACAGCCTCTGCCTTAGCCCATTCACTCTCTGGTGCTAAATGTGTGGGAGAAGGACTAGGATTCACTCTCTCGAGCTGAACCCATTTCGAGCTAATACCATGACTATCAATTTAGTAGTTATAGTTCTACGACCTCTCTCTCGAGCAAGCCAAAAACACTACGATGAAATCGTATTTGCAACTACAATCCCATTAAGTTTATACACAACTACTAAACAAAATAACATTTAAACAACAAATAAACCATCAACAAGCAAGACCCAATAGATAATTTAGCCCATATTCACAAAATCACACCCCAAGAATTGGGATTTTAGCTAGACATGTAAAAGAGATAAAAATTTATACCAATATCAGTTTCCATCAACTTGGTATGAACAATTAAGTCTTAAAACACGTCAAGAGTGAAGAATCTTCGAGTCCCACGTCCAATTTCTTGGAGTTGAAACCGTTTGAATCTTCAAGGTCTTAGAACAAAGTCTCAAAACCCTCTAAAACTTAAACTCTTTTAAAAACTGTAAAAGGTTTCAATAATAGAAGTGATACTAAGCTAGAAATTTAAACAAGTATTTATAGTGTTTGAAAATTTGTGCTGCGGAGGACCATTCGGCGCAGTTAGTCGGGATCGCCGACACACTCGGCGATCCTCCCTTTGGTCTAGTTCATCGCCTTCTTGCTTTTGCCTTGAGCATTCTTGCGTTTTGAGGTATTGGGTGATAGAGTGCTGCTTCGCGGAAGTGCTCGGCGATGTGCCGACCGCTCCTTTTCATTGTAGACTCGACCTTTTCCTTCAGGGCTCAGCATAGTAGAACATTCGATGGGATTTAGGAACTTTCGGTGACTCACGTAATAGATTAGGCAATCCTCAGGGCATCCTTTCTCCGTTCTTTCGGCCGCTTTGTTCCTTTTTCCTTGATAGCGTCCATGTTTTGCCTCTCAATCCAAATACCTGAAACTTAAGGGTTTGCATCAGTTATTGAGACAAAATATGCATTTGAGGACACATTTACTATCAAAATATAGCCCTAAATTAGTCCAAATTGTGGACTCATCAACATCCCCAACTTAAACTTTTGTTTGTCCTGAAGTAAAACTCAAGTTCGGCAGTTCAAAAAGGATGTCTCAAACAGTGTTACACAACTCAATCATGAATGTACACACAAGACTTAACTTACTCATGCAAGAATCAATTGTGTACTCAAAAACTCAAGTTGTTACACACCATTATCAAAGATTCTCAAGCTCACTATACTTGCTTCAAATGCAAGTTCAAGCTCAACAAAGGTATTCAATTGCCCTCACGCAAAGAATGATTCCATATTCGCACACAATCGTTTAGTCATTTAAAGTTCCATAATCAAATGCAATGCTCACTCTCATAAATAAGAACACAATGCATGCTTTCACCCATAGGTTTGCCCGTATTTTCCAATCAACAATTGTTTCAACTCACTCAAGATTAAAAAGGTCTTTTCAAGGCTTGTAATGGGCCTGAGTGCAAATGTATGGTCATTTAGGCTCAGTGACTTTCATCCTCGTGAAATGTGGTACTTTCAACACTCCCTTTTGATAAGGGTTCCAATTGGGGATGAAACCAATTGAAACCAAATGGAGAATGAAACAACACAAAAGTAAGATAGATGAGAAATAAGAGATGAGAAGAGAAAAAAGAAAGGCAATTGAATAAACAATCAACAAAGGAAGAAGAGAAACTTGAATTCGAAAAGAAACAACTCAAATTGAAAACCACAAATGAGCAATCTCAAGTGAAATCAAGGTTAAGAAGTCCTAAATC
>JAJONQ010057501.1:0-10491 GCA_036250385.1 Solanum microdontum
ATATCCAACAAGAATCGACGGGTAGCTTCCACACCAAGATTTAGAGAAACCAAAACCGATGGAAATAAGAGATTTATCTATATATGGTTCAAAGAGCATTTTTACTGCCTAGATAAGGCCCAAACTATCATACTCAGGTTTTCTACATCAGTCTACAAGGAGCTAAGTCGTCTGAAGCGACATCGGAGAGATTACAAGGCTTAAAGACTCCAAAAGGATGCAAGTATATGGCAATCACTAGCCTAAGCCTAGAATAAGGCCAACCATGCTCCAACAATATTCACAAATCACAAATAAGGCACACCGCAATGTGAATATGATCAAAAAATACAATATACATGCTTCAACCGCCCGAAATATCCAAAAAGTAGCCTAAGACATGATTTCGAGGAATTTAACATATTAACCACCAATTCAACCTCAAATTCAAACAAATCAACTTACAATTACTTAATCATGGTTAGTCTAAGTAAAGGGAAGTCGTAGCCTACCTGTAGGATGACCTAACACGCTCCGAATCACAACGTTAATACGATCATTTTGACACCAAAATTGCAAATTTCATAGACAGATCCAAAATCGGTTCTAAAATTAGATTGTGGGACCCATACCAGGAATCTCAAAATTGACTCCGTGAAAAGGTTCGTATTACCTCCCTGAACTTGTGTCCTAAAACAAAAAACAATTCGAGGCTCGAAACAACCCGAAATCAGCCCATGCTTTTAGAATAGAGGATAGCAGCTAAAACTCAAAAATTACGTCAAACAGAAATCCCCGAACAGTCCCCGAGCACTCCAATGCATAGTCACACCAATTTCGAGTAACCCAGCCTTTCAATTACCCAAAATGAAGTTAAATGAGAGAGAAATCATGTTTAGAAAATGAGGGTTGAATGTAGATTGTCAGCTTTAAATAATGGTAGATCTGGTCGATAAAAGGACTTCTGGTTGTTAGAAAAAGACATTTTCTTCTTGCTAAAAGTCTGCACCAGATATAAGATTTTTTTTTATTTTTTTTCAAAGTCTCTAAATGGGCACTCGAGATTCATTCGAAGCCCGATAAAAATAAATGAGATATGCTACCCCACTAAATTCGACATTTCAATCTCAATGGAATTGTCGAATTTCCATAAAAAAGATTGTTATGACAGAACTACCTCCTCGGGACCAATTAGGCCTAAAACTCAACTTTTCGCCTAAACACCCAAATTTCAAAAAGAAGATCTTAAGACCCAAATGAAAGGTCCTACTAGACCAAATTCAACATTCTGAAGCTAATTGCGTTGATGGAATTCTCATACGACAAGTAATTCTCCGAATGTTGACAAAAGTTAACTCTAGGCCTTTAAGCTTTCCAACATCTCGTCTAAGTGCTCAAACTCATACCGAAAGCCTTAGGACCCAAACTAAAGGTCTTTCTAGACCAAACTCGACGTTCTGGAGCTAACCGCACTAACAAAATTTAAATCCGAGCACGTTTAACAAGAATGTTGACTAAGATCAAACTTAGGCCAAAGCTTAAAAGCTAAAATGCCTAATGGCACATACTCGCGCCGAAAGCCTTGAGATTCGAGCCAACTATGACACAAGCCTAAAATGACCATTTTGCAGCTAATGGAACCATCATAATTCCATTATGAAGTTGTTTACCTGTCATTTGACTAAAGTCAACTATTCAAGTTTCAAAAGCTCCAAAATAGGGGAACGGGCATAACACGTAAATGAACGACCAAGCGATCGAACAATCAGTGCCAGCAAGTCATAAATTACTTAGGGTCGCTATAGGATTGCTCTAAATAATGAAAAGAAGTCATTAAGGCAAAAATGACCTGGAGGGTCATTACAACAACCAATACTAAAAAGGGATTTCGTTCGCAAAAGTAAGAGTCAAGAAGTACCTGGAGGCTCAAATAAGTCAAGAAATTACTCCTGCACCTCTTGCTCGATCTCCCAGGTAGCCTCGTCGACTGGACGGTGCCTCCAACGGACCTTAACAACAGAAATGGCTCTAGATCGCAACTGCCTGACCTCTTTAGCTAAGATGGAAACTGGCTCCTCAATATAGGTCAGACAATCATTGTCATGACCTAGGAGTACCCGCTAGATGTAACATAGCGTATAGAACCCCGAAGGACCTATACAAGCCAATCAGTTCTAATAACATAAGAAATAGAACAATAGGATTAAAACAATAGTCCAAGTCCAAAACATTTTATAAGAGAAAAATGGAAGTCTAAAACACTTGTCTCATCATATCCATCTAATATAATAGAATGAAATTGGGTCTAGCCCATACATCATGTCCAAAACAGAAATGAAAGAAAGTTAAATAATAAATCTCCGTCCTCGAAGCATGAGGACTCACCAAAGCTCGGAAAACTCAAACTCAACCACTAGCAACGAAACTGAGAAACCTGACTACCGGACCCTACATTTGGGGAAATGTAGGCAAAAGTATATATTACTACAAAACAATGTATCAAGTATGATAGCTATGCATAAAATATTTAAATCATGCTAAAAAGGACATTTCATTTCACGACATGCAATTGACCAAGCTAAAACATGATATAAGAGAGTTAGAAAATATAAGTCATAAAATCATGGTTAATGCAAGCTAACATCATCTTTAAAATGTTTGGACTCATATGCGATACTTCTTGAAGTAACCTTAGTTCATTATTAATGTGAGGAGTTAGGCTTAACCGAGATAGAGACCGTGTGAGCTATAATATGATCCCCTGGTGTCTCCCACACTGAAAAGGATTGCCTACTTGCCAAGGTAGAACCATGAACTTCTAGCTTAAGTGGATCCACTAGCTAATGTCTCTTGTGACAATCATCCTATGTGGGTGATATACCGTGAGTTTACGGTATTTCTAATACATTTCACTTACAAGTTGTGTGTGTTTAGGGCCTTTTTGTATTGGTTTTGATGTATTTTTATCATATTTTGCAAGAAAGATGTTCAGGCGCGGAAGTAAAGAGACAACTGAAAGAACTGTAGAAAAAGTGAATTCACGGAAGTGATCTACAGACCGTAGGTCCATTGACGGTCCGTAGATCAGCAGGCAAGACATGGAAGGCAAATTAGGGAAATCTGACCAAGGGTGGAACCACGGTGGCCATTGACGGTTCGTAGATTGATCTACGGACCGTATTGTTGATCCGTAGATTGATACTGCGAGGGTTCCAGTACCTGATTTTTGAAGATTCTAAGTGTGGAGCCACGGAGGGGGATTGACGGACCGTAGATCGATCTACGATCCGTACTGCAATTTCGTCATTTGTTTCAGAGAAGCTGATTGGTGGAAGCTGAAATATTTTCCAAGTCCTGGCTGACGGAAGGGACTCACGGAACGTAGATCCATTGACGGTCTGTGAGTCAGTCTAGTGGAATGAAGACGTGTGCCTGAACAAACTTTCCTTAGTTTGTTTCCTTTTTAACTTAGGACTTATTTTCTATAAATAGGGTATGTAAACCTCATTTTAGAGGGTTAGACATTATTATTCTAGTTTTAGGTTGTGACTGGGGAGATTAATTTGCAAACCAGGAGATAATCCGATAGGAGGAAATCTAGGTGATGGAGTTGAGTTACAAAAACTGAGGGTAGTTGGTAGGGACAATCAGCTTCTAGCTGACAATCAATTGGGAAATGCATTGAGGGTGCAAGATCCACCAGGCCCACGATAACATGACAACTATCGGGGCAACGTAAATATAGCAGACTCAGATGGACCTATTGTCCTACCTTCTCTACCTCCAGGGCACACATTTGTGATGACTAGTAGCTTGATTCAGATGCTTACAACCAGGGGCTTATTCTCAAGATTGCCATCGGAGGACCCACATGCTCACTTAGCCATGCTAAGGGTTGTTTGCAAAAGTTGTGTAGGTAGACCAGACTTGGATATGGATGTCATCGGATTATGAGTGTTCCCTCTATTACTGTTAGGCGATGCTGCAGTATGGTTCATTGAGCTTCCTTATAACTCAATCTTTACATGGGACCAACTGACAGATGTGTTCCAAGCAAGGTACTATCCAGTGTCCAAGAAGCTAAATCACAAAGATAGGGTCAATAATTTTGTAGCATTACCTGAAGAGTATGTGAGTAGCTCTTGGGACAGATTCACTGCGTTCGTAAGAGGTGTCCCAAATCACTGTATTGATGAAGAGTCGCTGAAGGAATATTTCTATTGAGGTCAGGATGACAACAATAAAGCAGTGCTTGATACTATTGCAGGAGGTTCGTATGGAGATTGCACATATGCACAAATTTTTGAAAAACTGGAGAAGATCTCTTGCAACAATAAAGCATGGAGCACTAGGAGGTTAGATACTGGGATAAACACATTTGCCATTCAGAATACAAACACCTAGTTTGCGGATGAGATTCGTGAGGAGATGGCTCACATGAGGGCCGAGTTGGGGTTGGTATTGAAGCATGCGAGTGGAGGTGCAGAGAAGGTAAATGCTGTGAATTACTTGATTAGAACGCCACCACCAGATGAAGAATGTTACTATAAAGAGGATGCTTATGCGATGAATGATCAGACGGGGGGTTTTCGAGGTCGAAACTATGGAAATTACAATCGAGATGGTCAATATGTCCGGGATAGGAACTTCAATCGCGATAACAACTACAACAGGAACAATTATGGCAACAAAAACGATCGGGTTGGACCTTATGTTCCTCCTTAAAATCGGGAATCTAGTACTAGGGAAGCTGGAGGCAATATGGCGCGTATTGAAGATCTGATGTAAAAGATGATGAGAAGGTTTGATGCAACTGATGAGAATGTGAAGGAGATGAGAAATGACTTGTCTGGTATTGGTCAAAAGGTTGATGCCCATGCAGTGTCAATAAAGCACCTAGAGCAGCAGATGACCCTATTGTCTACTACAGTGAACCCACGTCAACCTGGTACTCTTTCAAGCAACACCATTCAGAATCCAAAGAATGACGGTCATTGTATGGCAATTACTACTCGAGGGGGTAAGCAAACCATAGATCCACCTAGGCTGTCTGGGGTGGAAGTTGAGATTAGCAAAGAAGATGATGTGTTAGAGGTTAGAGAAGAGTCTGAGAATGCGAAAGAGAAAGATGCAGAGATATCTCAGAAAGTGGTCCCCATACCTAGACCTCCACCACCTTTTCCACAGAGGTTAGTGAAGAAGACATAAGATGGTAAATATCACAGGTTTATTACTATGTTGAAGAAACTTTCCATCAACGTTCCATTGATAGAAGCTTTGGAGCAAATGCCTGGGTATGCAAAGTTTATGAAAGATATGGTGACAAAGAAGAAGTCTGTAAGTTTTGAAGATGATGATAGATTGCAGCATTGTAGCGCTATTTCTACAAGGTCTCTTGTGCAAAAGAAGGAGGATCCTGGTGCCTTCACGATTCCATGTACTATCGGGCTGTTACACTTTGCTAAGGCATTGTGTGACCTTGGTGCTAGCATCAACCTCATGCCATTGTCTATTTACAAGAAGTTGGGTCTAGGGGACCCAAAGCCCACTACCAGGCGGTTACTGATGGCTGATCAAACTGTAAAGAGGCCATTGGTGTACTCCATGATGTGCTAGTGAAAGTGGAGTCTTTCATTTTGCCGGCGGATTGTGTGATTCTTGACTGTGAGGTTGATTTTAAGGTTCCCATCATCCTTGGGAGACCATTCCTTGCCACAAGGCGTGCATTGGTTGATATGGAGAAGGGGCAGATGAAGTTCAGATTGAACAATGAAGAAACAACTTTCAATATTTGTAGATCGATGAAGCAGAGTGGTGAGCTCCAAACAATATCTGCTATAACTTACAGAGTTGAGAGTGAAACATAAGTGTAAATTGAAGAGCGACTAGGTGTTGAGGCACTAGCAACAGTTATGATGAACTTCGAGAGTGATGGTATTGAAGAGTACTGTGAGTTGGTAGATGCACTAGATAGATGCGAATATCGGTCTAAACCAAAGAAGTATGAGTTAGACATGAAGAATCGTGAGTCCCCACCCGCGAGACCATCTATTGTGGAGGCATCGAAAGTGGAGCTTAAAGATCTACCACCGCATTTGATGTATGTATTTTTGGGTAGACAAAATACTTTGCCGGTCATGGTTGCGGCAGATTTAAATGCAAGATAAGTAGAGTGCTTAGTAACTGTGTTAAAGAGGTTCAGGTGAGCTATTGGATGGACTATTGTGGATATTATTGGGATCCCTCCCGGTATTTGTTATCACAAAATCCAACTCATGCCAGATCACAAGCCTAGTATCGAGCACCAAAGAAGACTAAACCCACCTATGCAAGAGGTAGCTAAAAAGGAGATCATCAAGTGGTTGGATGTCGGAGTTATTTATCCCATTGCAGATAGTAGTTGGGTGTGTCCTATTCAATGTGTGCCCAAGAAAGGTGGGATCACTGTGGTTCCTAATGAAAGAAACAAGCTTGTTCCGATGCGGCCCGTGTCTGGATGGAGAGTCCGCATGGACTATAGAAAGCTAAATGCTTGGACAGAAAAGGACCATTTTCACATGCCATTCATGGATCAGATGTTGGATAGACTTGCTGGTAAGGGTTGGTATTGTTTTCTTAATGGTTATTCGGGCTACAATCAGATTTCTATAGCTCCAGAGGACCAAGAGAAGACCACCTTCACTTGCCCTTATGGAACTTTTGCCTTCAAAAGGATGCCATTTGGTTTGTGTAATGCTTCAACGACATTCTAGCGGTGTATGATGTCAATATTCTCTGATATGGTGGAGGACACTATTGAAGTGCTCATGGATGATTTCTCTGTGGTAGGTGACTCTTTTCACCGTTGTCTAGATCATTTGGTCGAGGTGTTGAAAAGGTGTGAAGATTGCAATCTAGTGCTAAATTGGGAGAAGTGCCACTTTATGGTGAAAGAAGGAATCGTGTTAGGCCATCGGATTTCTGAGAAAGGTATCGAGGTTGATCGAGCAAAGGTTGAGGTAATAGAAAAGCTTCCACCACCTATCTCTGTAAAAGGTGTTAGAAGTTTTCTTGGGCATGCAGGTTTCTATAGGAGGTTCATCAAGGACTTCTCTAAAATTGCACATCCTTTGTGCAAACTACTCGAAAAGGAGTCTAAGTTTGATTTTGATGATGCTTGTCTGAGAGCATTTGGAGAGTTGAAGGAGAAGTTGATTACTGCACCTATCATTATCTCACTAGATTGGGGACAACCGTTTGAGGTAATGTGTGATGCAAATGGAGTGGCGCTTGGTGTGGTATTGGGACAAAGGCGAGAGAAAATACTCCATCCTATTTATTATGTTAGCAAAACTCTAAATGTGGCCCAGAAGAATTATACTGTGACTGAACAAGACCTTCTTGCGGTGGTTTTTGCATTCAAAAAATTTCGATCCTATTTGCTTGGTACTAAGGTCATAGTGCATACTGACCATTCTGCATTGAGGTATCTGATGGTGAAGAAGGATGCAAAACCGAGGTTGATTAGATGGGTATTCTTGCTGCAAGGGTTTGATTTTGTCGTAAAAGATAGAAAGGGGACCTAAAATCAAGTTGCCGATCACTTGTCCTGATAAGAGGAAGAAACTATGCTAAAGCTTGGTGATGGGGCTGAAATTAATGATACTTTTCCAGATGAGCAGGTTTTGGCTGCTTCTCATGATCTGATTCCTTGGTTAGTAGACTTTGCTCATTATTTGGCAAGCGATTTGGTGCCTCTGGATTTGTCCTTCACCTAAGGAAGAAGTTTATGCATGACGTGAAGAAATTCTTTTGGGATAAGCCTTACTTGTATCGTAGTTGTACATATGGGATTATTCGTTGTTGTGTGCCCGAGGTTGAGATGTTGAGTGTACTTGAAGCAAGCCATTCGTCGCCTTTGGGTGGGCATCATAGTGGTATTGGGATTGCACATAAGATTTTGCAGTGTGGGTAATACTGGCCTACCATCCACCAAGATGCTCATGATTTCGCAAAGTTGTGTGACGTTGCCAAAGAGAAAGATGGATTTCAAAGAGACAAGAGCTTCCTATGAATCCCATATTAGTAATAGAGTTGTTTGATGTATGGGGGATTGATTTTATGGGTCCATTTGTGAGTTCACATGGGATGAAATATATTCTGGTTGCGGTTGATTATGTATCAAAGTGGGTGGAAGTAGTTGCGCTCTCCAACAATGAAGGTAAAAGTGTCACCGCATTTTCGAAAAAGAATATTTTCTCCAGATTCGGTACACCAAGGTCAATAATCAGTGATGGAGGTTCCCACTTTTGTAATAAATTGTTCAAGGCACTACTTGAGAAATATGGTGTCTGCCACAATGTAGCCACTCCTTACCACCCGTAGACTAGTGGGCAAGTTGAAGTGTCCAACAGAGAGATTAAACAGATTTTGGCGAAGACTGTAAATGCTAACAGAACGGATTGGTCAAGGAAGCTTGATGATGCTCTATGGGCCTATCGCACTGCCTACAAGACTCCCATAGGTATGTCTCCTTACCAACTTGTGTATGGGAACTCTTGTCATTTACCAGTAGAGCTAGAGCATAAGGCAATGTGGGCAATGAAGAAACTAAATTTGGATTGGGGCGCCGCATCCAATCAGAGAATGAATGACTTGAGTATGCTTGATGAGTTTCGCCTAAAAGCTTATGAAAGTTCAGCCTTGTACAAGAGAAGACGAAGTGGTACCATGATCAAAGAATTGAAAAGCGAGAATTTGTGGTTGGTGATCTTGTGCTTCTATTCAACTTTAGTTGCGCTTGTTTCCAGGAAAACTCAAGTCCAAATGGACTAGGCCATTTTTGCTCACAAAAGTGCTCCCCATGGAGCGGTTGAGCTTGAGAATAGGGAAGGAACAAGGTTCATGGTAAATGGGCAAAGGATCAAGCTCTATCTGGGAAATGCTGAGAGTGTGCAAGAAGTGATTGAGGCCTACAATCTTGATGAAGTCTGAGTAATCAAGAGACCTACGTCGTGCCACGACGTTAAATCAAGCACTGTTTGGGAGGCAACCCAAGATGTACAATCTAGCCAACGATAGGTTTTTGTTTCCATCTAGCAGTTTTGTGTCTTAGTTGATTCTCTGTATTAATTTAGATAGATGTTTAAGTTTTAATTTTTTTAGTGTTGGCTAGAATTAGCATAGGGCCCGTGTCTAAAAAGTGTCCAGAAAATGTAAAAAGAATAACCTAATGGTTGCTACATGTGCAGGGACGAAATGAGAAATCTACAGAAAAAGGTCTAGTGTAGAGGTCTACGGGCCCCATTGACGGTCCGTGGTTCAATTCACGGATCGTAAATGGTATCCGTACATCCTAGGGATGTTCTGAAATTTTATCAAATTAAAATGTCATCGACGGTACCAATCTATGGACCGTCAATGGACTCACGGACCGTAGACGGGGTCTCGAGGGTCCAAACTCTAAGGCTGCTTGACCCGACCCGGACCCCCCTATTTAAAAAAAACCCCAATTTTAAATCATTCCACTTCTCTCCATTTAATCCCACAACCATTTCATAACCTCCCAAACTCCTTTAATCACTCAATAATCACTCCATAACACCCCAAATTTATCTTCCCTTCCTTTTTCTTCAAACCCCAAAATTCCCTTTCCTCTACAAAAAAATTCCCACAAGGTCCGGTGTTCGGGTTAGTAACCAAGAGGTAATTCTTTGGTCTTGCAAAGCCTAGTGCCGTCACGCAATTACCCCACTCCTTGTTGCTTGTAAGGTAATAGACTTTCCCTCACTTTGAATTTCGGTTCATAGATTGAATATAGAAAGTCGGGAGTCGGATCTTGACCTTGGGTAATTGGTAGATGTAATTGCATGATAAAATTGGAAGTTACAATACCCTTGGAACGATAGATAGTGATTGCGTTGCCTTATTGTATGTGATTATAAGTGTAAATGTAAGTTTCGACTTAGGGTTCCAAAGTTTGTTGTAAATACTTGGTTAAAATGATTAATAGGAATCCTGAGAATGACAAACTAGCATGATTCAATGTTGAAATACATAGTTAGACTAGGATATTGTTGAAAATAGTCTAAGATGTGAACTTGAAAATTAAAAAAAAAAATTGGCTGAAACCTGGCACAATTCACATCCACGATACCCCGTCTAAGGATCGTAGATCCATCTACGGACCATGGACTAGATTCGTGGTTGGATGCATTTGTAAATTTCACCACGTATGAAACCACAGATGTGGACTACGGTCCGTAGATCAATCTACAGACCGTTTTGCACATCTGTGGTTTCCATCTATAACTAATAGTGTTGGTCCTCTATCCACGAAAGGGTTCCACGGACCGTAGATCAGTCTACGGACCATAGGTCTCCTCCGTGGATGACCACTGTAGCCTCTGTATGAAATTTTCATGGGACTTTGGTACTGTTCGTTTATAGTTCTAATTTTTTTTAGTGTGTTTATGGTTAGTTTTGGCACTAATATCGCTTCCACAGGTACGATGGCACCCAAGAAGCTAATCA
>JAJONQ010057505.1:0-12206 GCA_036250385.1 Solanum microdontum
AGGTCATGGGAACACATAAATCACACATGACTCCTAAACATGAAACAAGCCAAAAAGGAACTCTTTGTGTTACGCTTGAATAGGAATAGAAGGAAATAGATGATGATATCGGGACTCTCAAAATGTTGATATCTGATCATACTATCTCGACCTTTGGAGTAAGGCCCCTACTAAAACCTCAATTCCACTTCTTTCAACCAATCCTCAAAGACATAGCTAAAACTCATAGTAACCTTACCGGGTTCTACCACCGCCGAAGGTCTAATGACAATGCATTTCAACTTTACTAACTCCACTTATGATTTTTCATACCTACCAAACCGGGACTAAACTTCCCAAAACTCAATGCACTTCTCAAGGTTAGAATTCCAACCCAATCTTAATCATGGGAATCAAAGACTCTCAATGACCTTACTATCTAAGAACATCATCTCTTTTAACTTTAAGGTCGGCCAAAGCTATCATTAATCCTTCACATCCATTACACAAGGTTATTCTACACAATGGTGACTTATACTTCTACCCTTAGTAGAGGAGTCTATATATATAGGCATTTCTCAAACACGCTTTTCATCAAACCTTGCAACCTACCCAAAACTCCAAATGGTCAAGTAGAGTTCTACAATCATTATCATAAGACAACAGTGAAGCACCTTTATACTAAAGGTAACATCAAGGTCTAGTATATTAAGTCACAAAAGACAAGTAATACCGGAATGGAAATAAGCATGAAACACATAACAGGGGGCAACATTACGAGGACACTCTTATTCACCTCTAGCTTGAAGAGCATCAGACCTAATTTTCTTCTTCTCTCTTCCCCTAGCCGTAAGCACCGGGAAATTTCTTATTAGATGGTAACTACCACCACAACCATAGCTACCTTCCATACCGGCTAGACACTTGCCATCATGCTTTTTCCCTCACCTAGCACAAGAAGGCTTAATCACATAAGATCTATCACCACTCACTCCTTGAGATTTAGGGTTAGACACCCTTTCTTGGTTAAACTTTAGGGAAACCTTAGAGGATCTTTGTCCATAAGACCTTTCTTGAGAGGAATTATCGTCATCAAGCCTATACGTCTTTGTTCCTCTCGATCTCTCTTCAAGTTTCTCCTTTTCAAACTGTTGAGCATGAATCACAAGATGATCCATATCCATATCATTCTCAAGCATAACCTTACTATATTCTTTTTTTATCAAGTCGTACATACCGGACACAAACGTACTCATCCTCATCCTAGGGTCGGCGAGCATATCTTGACAACCTAGTGAACATCCGACCATACTCATCAACACCCATCCTACCTTGGCGAAGGTCAATAAAATCAAGTATCTTGGCCTCCCTCATTTCTAAAGGAAAAAACCTATCAAGGAACCCATTCTTAATCTTTCCCATTCCATGGGGCCCGCTTCTACCGGCTTCGCTCCTTTCCATTGACTAAACTACATTTGAGCATCCTTCAATTGGGAAGCGGCCGATTCCGCTTTCTGTCGAAGTCACTCACACAAAATTCAACACCCTAGAGACCTTATCTATAAACTCTGGAGGATCTTCCTCCATCTCTAACCCATAGAAATCTGAAACTTTTATCCCGACTTGAGTCAACCATTGAAAACCATACCTAATCTTCTCATTATACATTAAGTCAACCGGAACTTTAGGAGCTTAAGGAGGAGCTCCTTGATCATCATAATCTCCTTCAAATCCACCAGTGAAAGCTCCTTGATCATCATAATCTCCTTCAAATCCACTAGTGAAAGCTCCTTGAGTAGTCATATCATGTAGTCCACCGGATATGGATTAGAAGAAAGACCCTATAAAGTCAAACTCTATTGCACGACTTAAGAGTAATGAAGAAGTGGAACTTCCTATCGTCTTGTAGCCTCTCATTCAAAAATGTTGCGCACTTCACACTATGAACAAGACTCTACTCGACGTGGCTTATGAGACATCAACCTAAAATCATCCCAAAATCTTATGCTCTGATACCAAGTTTGTCACGACCCATGGGTATCCTCTAAACGTAAGAAGGGGTACTTGACCCCGAAGGGGTCACATGTAAGCCCTTAGCATATCATAAACATAAAACTCATAGAATAATGCGGAATTAAAAAATTTCTTTACAATCGAAGTTTTTCATAAAAGAGAATGAGAGTCTAGACATTTGTCTCATTTAGCCATCTAAATACGATCGAATAAGAAATATGGCACAACCCTTTCTCAAATGAAATACTAAAAGAAACTACTAAGTAAACATACTCATCCTCAAATCTTGAGGACTCACCAACTAGAAAGGGGGATTAGTTATCCCAAGCCTTCAATAGACGGCCACCTTCAAGAGCCAAACCCTACAATTATAGAAAATGTAGAAATATGGGTTAGTACAAAAATGCACTAAGTATGGTAGCCATGCATAAAAACCTTTAAAAACATGATAGAAGGCACATTTTAGTTGAAACAGTGTTATATGCCAATTTGAACACCATCATTGAAATAGTTGGAGAATGTACTCATAAAACAACTCACATGTAGTTCATCATAGCATAAAGGGTAACAACATAAACATAAGAATAGTCTCCAATAATAGACATAAGGCAAGTATCAATCATCGTAAGGCATAATGCACATACATAGTCAAATACCAAGATCATCTCATCATAATAGAATCATCACTCAAGTAACCCTATGTTTTACTTGTGCCATGTATAGATAAGATCACATAACCCTATCTACACTAAATACCACTTTTAGGTCACGATACTCATACTTGTGATACCTTAGTCTCACTCATAGTTAATACTCATTGACAAAGAAGCATTCATATTCATTAGTTTATGTCAAGGAAAGTCAATCATAACAATAATCCAAATTCGGCATGCATTAACTCATAATTCATCATAATGTAATGGAACCACACCATGGCTACTCGCAAGGTCTACTTGTGCCATGTATGAGTGAAGTCCCATACCCTCACTCACACTAAGTAGATATTATTGAGTAGTCATTAGTCATAGCTCATGTTTCATGTTCATAGTTCATTTACATAAGAGAAACATACCATAACTACTCTTAAAGTATACTTGTGCCATGTATGAATGACATCCCATAATACCACTCATACTAAGTAGATCCTCTTGAGGAACCATAGCACATAACTCACTTTCTTTTTCATTAGAGGGAATATAACCTTAACCGACATAGACTACGTGACCTACATGGAATCCGATGTCCTGTAACCCCACACCGAAAGAAGGTGTCCTACTTGCCTAAGGTAGAATTGAATGTATTAGCTTTTATGTGGTTCCACTAGCTAAAGACCTATGTGTGGGTACGTAGTTATGAGATAGGGAGATTGCTTCTAGAAACCCGAACTATTGCATTGGCGGAGGAGCTTGCATCTCATGAGAATAATTTAGAGAACCCGGCCTCTTGAATTGATGGGAGGACCTCTACCTCACTTTCCATATCCACTCGGTGCTAAGCATTATTTCCCAAAATTACTTGTTTAGTCTTGAATTGGATTAACATGTTTGAAGGAGTATATTACCCTTCGTTCAACCCAACTCATAAAATAGCTCATAGATTGAATTAGGTGAGAATGGACTTTCAACCTTAGAATCATCATTAGTATGTGAGAATAAATTTCACACAAAGATCATGTGCTCTCATGAGAATGGGCTTTGAATCAACACGATAGGATCATCATGGTCATGTACATTTCATGCATAATAATGTGTAAAGGTGCTTATGAGAACTAGACTTTCAATTGACACCATAGATACATCATAATCATGTTTATGCATGGATTGTGTGTGTAATTGTCCTTGTAATGACACAACAACAACATTATCATCATAGACACTTCCTTCTCAAAGTGTTCATAAACATGTAAATCATATCACATTCATTCATAATTAACATATATTGCATTCAAGGATCATAGACCATGTAAATCAACACATCTAACATTCAATACAATAGACATGGATATAATCATAATTCAAGTAGTTCATTCATTGCATGTATAAGCTCATATACTCATAGTGTAGGTCATGTGGGTAAAGTCCTTCCACAATAATACCATTTACAATTCAACATGCATAATAACTTTCATCTTAAAAGCCTCACCATTCATAGCCCATTCATATTATCTAATACCCTTAAGGCTCTAGTAGTCATCTTCATACTACAAGCTTTACTCTCAAGCATTACATCACATGGTCATCATGTAAACCTAATTCTCAAGTTCCACTAACAACATATTTCATTCTTGATCAATTAAGGTCATTTTGTATCATATAATGTCAATCTCAATACTATCCAATCTTGACCCATCATATTCTACCTAATCAAGATAGTTCATATCTACAAGATTTACTTAAAAGAAACTCATGTCTAGGTTATCTAATTTAAGGAAATTCATTAAGAAGTTCATCAATCTTTGAAGGTCACATATGATCCCTAAATTTGCTTCCTTCATGACATAACCCTAGGCCACATCAACTTTACCCTAGACTCTTAGGTTAATAAAGAATTCATATATATTCATATTAAAATCATGCAATCACATCATAATCAACCCACAATCACTCAATTGGAACAATTACAACATACATAACTCTATCACATTCCACTAGTATCAACCAACACACATACTTGAGAACCAATTTAGGGTAAAAGGGAAATCGATGGATTCTTCGGTAATTCATCATTAAAACAGTAGTAATTCATCAATAAAATCATAATATAAATCAATTAACTCTTTAAAATCGTTTTTGGAAGGGAATACATGGCTTAGAGTAAAAACCTACTTTTGGGAATTTGAGAGATTTGAAATCTACTTTTGGAAGGGCTCTATGGGTGAAGACTACCCATAGATGAAAAGAAACCTTACCTTATGTGTAGAATCCAACCAAATTCGTATGAAAAAGTCCCCTTTTTCAAGCCCTAGTTGATCTATTTTCTTGTTCTTCAATGGAGGTTTCCTCGAGAGAGAAATATTTGAGAGGAGAAGAACTTTGGGGTTTTAATTTGGCTGTTTAGAAAATATGAGGTAATTGGGGGTAATTTGACTTAAAAATTCTTATATATTACCCCTAAATTCATCCAAAACAACTCCACTTCATTTGGACTTAAACATGAAAACCCCAAAATAACCCTCACTTTAGGTGAGGTGCCAGGCCTCACGACCAAGCTTCACGAGCCATCAAGGGCATCACATAGCCTTGTGATGCATTTCTTTTTGCAGCCTTGGCCTCCACAACACTAAGACATGACCACGAGCCTTCCCACGAGTCGTGGTCATGACCACTAGACGTGAAGTGGCTTGTGGTCCTTAGGCAGTGGCTTGGCCTCAAGGTCTTGTCTTCCACACTTCCAAGGTACCTTCACGAGAGCTTTCACGAACCGTGGCCAAGACCATTATTCATGAAGGTGGTCGTGAACATGCAACAGTGTGCTTCAAGCTTGGGGCAACCTTGTACTTTGGCTTAGGCTTTGTCCCTTTGCCTTGGTAAATGCCCTTGAAATCCTCAACCAAACCTTAGAAGGTCTTCTAAACTATGGGGTCTAACACGTACCTTGACGTTAAACCACTAAACCCCTCATTCTAAGCACGAGAAATCTTATATACGACTCTCATATTCTTAACATCAAACTCTAACATCCTAGCTTAGAGCTCTAGTTTAGTCTACTATTTTCGAAAATGTTACAAATACGCTCTAAATTTCTCAATTCCCTACACCACTGCTAGCAATTCTTGTTTAGTGACGTTATAGTTCTTTTGAGATAGATTCAAGGTTTTACTTGCATAATAAATCGGGTGAAATAGCTTGTCTTTTTGTTGACCAAGAACAGCTCCCAAAGCAACACCACTAGCATCACACATGAGTTTGAACAGAATGCTCCAATCAGGGTCAACAATGATTTGGGCTAGCACTAGTTTTTCTTTCAAGCATAAAAATGCTTTTAGGTCGCTTCATCAAAGTTGAAGGTAGATTCCATTTCTAGCAACTTACAAAGAGGGTGAGCTATCTTGGAAAAGTCCTTTACAAAATGCTTGTAGAAACCCGTATGGCTTAGAAAACTCCGGATGCCTTTTATCAAAATAGGAGAAGGTAGTTTAGCAATGACTTCGACTTTAGCTTGATCCACTTGCATTCCTTCTCCTGAAATTTTATCCCCAAAAACAATACCCTCCTTCACCATGAAATGATACTTCTCCCAATTTAGAATAAGATTAGTTTCAACGCACCTTTATAGTAAGTACATTTCCAAAGTGTTCAAGACATGCTTCAAATGAATCACTAACAACCGAAAAATCATCCATAAAGACCTCTATTGAGTCTTAAACCATATGTGCGAAAATAGAAAGCATACATTGTTGAAAAGTTGCGGAAGCATTGCCCAACGCAAATGGCATTCTCTTGAAAGAAAATGTTCCATAGGGAAATGTAAAAGTAGTTTTCTCTTGATCTTCGGTGCAATAGAAATCTAGTTGTACCCGTAATAACCATCTAAAAAGCAATACCATCCACGCCCGACAAGCCTATCAAGCATTGTGTCCATAAATGGCATAGGAATATGGTCTTTCTCAGTCCATGCATTGAATTTCCAGTAGTCCATGCATACACCCCACCCGGTAACCGGTCTCATAGGCACAAGTTCCCATTTTTCATTTGGAACTACCACAGTTCCTCCTTTCTTTGGTACACTGATTTCACGTATCAGGACACTTCATCCAATACTAAGTGCCAATGATCGTTAGTCAGTAATATAACCCAACTAAGTGAGTTGGGGTCGAATCCCAAAGGAGTGGTACGTATTTGAGAATCAATAGAAAATCGTGAATATGCTCAAGTCAACCATAGGTAAAATCATTTACAAATAAAAGCATGATTGAAGTTTGGGGTGACACAAGTGTCAAATAACAAGGGGTTTGGTTTCAAATATCAGCTACAACAACAAATAACACGAAAATAACAGATATAAAGATGGGCTCTTTGTATGCGATTGGATTATGGGCTAAGGTAGATAAATGGGTGATTGCAATTAATAGTTAATAACTTTAAATCAGTGAATAAGCTAGACTTTAGTGGGGATAAACTTTTTCTCGAACAATTTACCCAAAATCAAATTGATTTCTCTTGAACACCAATAAGCAATAATTAAGAACAACCTACGCTTTAGTCTATTCACTGTCTCGAGCTGAATATGTGGAAAAGAGTTTAGGATTCACTCTCTCGAGCTGAACCATGACAACCCAATACCCACATACCATCAAATCACTAATCTTGGTTTTAAAAACCTCTCTCTCGAGCAAGCAAAAAACATGAAGGTAGAGCTACATTTGTAACTACAACCCTTTAGATTAAGCCACAATTACTGAATGAAATCACTTTTAAACAACATTTACACTATCAATTAACAATACCTAGCAGCTAAATCAACCCATAATCACATAATCACACCCTAAGAATTGGACTTTTAGCTAGACATCATAAAAAGATAAAAATCGTTACCAAACTGTGTTTTCCATCAACTGGGTAAGATTAATGTAGTCTTTGCAAAGGTCTAAGATAAAGAATCTTCAACATCCACTTCCAATTTCTCAGAAATGGAAATTTTCAAATCTTCAAAGCTAAAGAAATATTGTCTCCAAACTCAGTTCTAAGCTCTCTAACTAGAAAATTGAACAACAATAATTCTATATTGAAAACTAGATAAAAACTGATACTAAACTAAGAATTTTAAAAATGTATTTATAGTCGCCAAAAATGCGATGTGAAGGACCATTCGACGCAATAAGCCAGGATCGCCGATCCACCGTTTGGTCAATTCCATCACCTTTTTGCTTTGGCCTTCAGCATCTTCAAGTTCTGTAACTTTGGGCGATATAGTGTTGCATCGCGAAACTGTTCGGTGACTCGCCAACTACTCGTTTCTATCGTTGACTTGATTTTCTCCTTCAAGGCTTCGAACACTGGAACAGTAGGCAAGACCACTGCCATTCGGCGACTCACCCAATGGTTTAGGCGATCCTTAGGTCTTCGTTTCTTCGTTCTTTCAGCTGCCTTGTTCCTTTTTGCTCATTAATGTCCATGCTCTGTTCCTCAATCCAAATACCTAAAAATGAAGGATTTACATCATTTATTGGCACAAAATATGCATTTGAGGACAGTAAATCTATTAAAATAAAGCCCTAAATTAGTCCAAATTATGGACTCATCAACACCATCAACTTATACTTTTGTTTGTCCTCAAGTAAAACTCAAGTTCAGCAGTTCAAAAAGGATGTCTCAAACAGTGCTACACAAGAATCAATCATGAATGCATACAAAAAGACTCAACTTACTCATGCAAGGATCAATTGTGCACTCAAAGATTCAAGTTGTGACTCACCATTATCAAAGATTCTCAAGTTCACAATACTTACTTCAAATGCAAGTTCAAGCTCAACAATGGTATTCAAATGCCCTCACACAAATAATGATTTCATATTCACACACGATGGTTCACAATATAAAGCTCTGGAATCAAATGCAACGCTCACACTCACAAATATGAACACAATGCATGATTTCACCTATAGGTTTTCCCTTATTTTCCAATCAATAATTTGTTCGGCTCACTCAAGATCAAAAAGGTCTTTTCAAGGCTTGTAACGGGGCTGAGTGCGAAGGTATGGTCATTTAGGCTCAATGGTTGTAATCCTCATGAAATGTGGTGTGAACAACACTTTCTTTCCTTTTCCTCATCATTTTCATTCGTGCTCACAAGTCACCTCTTTATTCACTTTCCATGGACTGTTGGAAATCCCATTTCTTCATGCATTTTCACAACTTTATTCCACAAATTTTGCATTCTTTTCTTCTTTTTCTCTTTTTCTTTTTTTCTTTTTCGTATGGAGGGTTTCATTTTTCTGAAAACCATGGGTCAAAGGGGACTTTCTTGCACTTCTTTATTTACCTTATCTTTTCACCACACCCCTAACCTAGGATTTTGTTAGCTATTCATACAAACCACACATCATGAGGATTATGGGGAATGGATCAAGAACGGTCACAATTTCATGAAGTTTCTTCCAAGAAAAGGTTAAGGCTCAAAGGGTGTTCAAGTGGGGTTCACACACTCAGAAGGTAGGCCACAAAATAGGTAAAATGTCAAATTGTTTCACACTCTTCAAAGTTGCCTAAGATCATATTACGAGATTGTATTACTTAGTCAATCGGACCAACGGGGAAAATTCTAGGTCTCATCACACATGGTTCACGGTAAGCTTATCCCACAAGGCATTGACACCATTGTCAAACAAGACTCCACACTTTTGCTAGTGTGCAATGTTCATCACAATAGACTCAATTCGATACTTGGCTAGTCACAATGAGATGCAAAAAGTTCACGTATTATCTATGCAACTTCATTTGGCTTCATCGTAGTCGCACATTCATTTTTGATCGATTATGAACACTATTCAAGTAATCAGTATTGATCAAAACTGATACTTAAATTTGCAAGAGAACAGCCATATTCAACACAAACAAGATGTGGCATAATTTTTTCAAAAGGGTCGAGAAATCATTTACAATTAAAAATAAGGAGCCACAAGCTCAATCATCCACAAAAATAGTGTAACACACAATTATAGCTGAAAAACCCAAATATATACACAAAACAAAATTCAGAAAAGGTGGGCCTCACCCCACCACAAATAAAAGCATTTGTCCTCAAATGCAATCAAAATATTATCCAAAAGTTAAAATAAAGTAAGACAGAGAGGGAGGTAAATGAGGGATCCTGTCTACTCAGTCACTCCATTTGTCGGGGCATCTGTGCTCAGTGCATCAATCTAGACTTGGGCATTAGTCTCGGGAGTTGACTTAGAAGGGACAGCTCCACTGGACCCACCCATGGATGTCTCCGTCAGCGATGTTTGGATCACCGACTGCATAATCGTCTCCTCAAGATTCGGCAAGTCTCTATATATGCTCTCCTCCCTGATCTATAACAGCTCATCATTGGTCTCTGCCTCTGACTCATCAACTACTGCATCATCCCTACGCATATCTTCGGTGGTAGCTGGAGGAATCTCTGAACTCTCAGGATAGTCCAAATCATCTGCTGCCTCTAGTACTGAAGTGAAATTAGTAGAATTTAGATAGTCGATTCTTCCTCAAATCTGCTACTTTGTCTTTCAAAGTCGTCACCTCGGAGGTCTCCCCCTACCTGCTCTCACAAGCCTCAACTCTCATGGTAAGAGTGTCAATAGAAGTCTATAGAGGGGTCCGTGCGATAATGATGGCACTCTCGATCATCCATGGGATTAATCTCTCAGGTTAGGTCGCCCTCACGTTAGCTGAATGGGCCATATACCCCATCTTAAGGAGCATAGTCTCAATGATCCTGGTGGGTTGGGCAGATGTAGAAGCACTCAAAGCATGTGAAGAAGAAGAAAAAAGGGCATAAGTACCTGAAGGCCTGGAGGCCAGCGTAGGAAAAGATGCCTCTGCAGGTATCAACTCAATATCCACCTCCAGGGATGTGTCAACCAGAGCTACCCTCCTCCTGTCAGCCTCCTCTTTAGTATACTCCGCCTCAATATATCGGATGCCAGTGGAGGAGAAAGGGGTAACCTTAAAATCTCTCGCATCATCCCAGGGTACTCCAGTACGCTGACACAGCTCCGTGATCAGGATCAGAAATGGCAGTGAGGTATGACTCTGTTTGGCCCACATGGCCATCTTTTGCTCAATAATAATGCCCAGATCAATGCGCCTTTTGGATATGATAGACCCTAGGCATGCTTCCTTAGGATGGCGGAGGATAGACTCATTCTGAAATGGCATAATTGAGCTGCTGGTAAAGCTAAACCAGAATAGGGCAGCAATACTCAAGTATCTCTTCTGAATCGGGGTTTGATGAGTCCATGATTTGGACCCATTAAGTGCTTTATTTTATTAGATTTAGTATCCTCGAATGCATATTTTGTCTTAATAACTGATGTGAATCCTTGAATTTTAGGTATTTGGACTTATAAAAAAGCACGTACATTATTGAGCAACAACGAACAAGGAAGCTGAAAGAAGGAAGAAAAGAAAGCCTGAGGATCGCCTAAACCATTGGGTGAGTCACCAAATGGCCTTGGTCTCGCCTAATGTTCCAGTGTGCCAAGCCCTGAAGGAGAAAATCAAGTCGGCGATAGAAAGCAGAAGTCGACGAGTTGTCGAACTGTTTCGCGATGCAATGTCTTATCACCCAAAGTTACATGACCTCAAAGATGTTGAAGGCAAAAGCAAAATAGATATACAAATGACCAAAGGGCGGATCGGCGATTGGATCGGCGATCACGACCTATTACGCCGACTGGTCCTTTGTAGCACACTTTTTGATAACTATAAATACTTGTTTGAATTTTTAGTTTAGTATGCAATTTTAGAATATCAAGTTTATTATTCAGTTTTAGAACTTACAACTATTTTTGGAGACACTTTCCCTTAGCTTTGAAGATTTCCATTTCTAAGAAATTGAAAGTGGGTATTGAAGATTCTTCATCTTAGACATTTTTAAAGACAATATTAATCGTACCTAATTGATAGAAACACACTTTGGTATTGATTTCTATCTTTTTACTATGTCTAGCTAAAACGCCAATTCTTGGGGTGTGATTATGTGATTATGGGTTGATTTAAATGTTGGGTATTGTTAGTTAATAGTCTATTTGATGTTTAAAGGTGATTTCGGTCAGTAATTGTGGTTGAATTTAATGGGGTTATAGTTGCAAATACAATCTTAACTTCGTGTCTTTGGCTTGATCGAGAGATAGGTTTTAAAACCAAATTTACTGAATCGATGGTTTGTGGGTATTGGGTTTTCATGGGATCAGGTCGAGAGAGTGAACCCTAAACCTTTTTCTAGTCATTCAGCTCGAGAGAATGAATGGACTAAAGTGAAAGATGTGTTCATTGCGGCTTATTGGTGTTCGAGAGAAACCAATTTGATTCGGGGTAAATTTTTCAAGAGAAAGTTTACCCCCACTATATTCTAGCTTATTCACTGGTTTGCAGCGGTTTACTATTAATTGCAATTACCTTGTTGTTTACCTTAGCCGATACTCCTATGACATCCCAAGATTCCCGTCTCCATATTCGTATTTTTGTGTAATTTGTTGTTTTAGTTGATAATTACACAACGGCGGGGGGGGG
>JAJONQ010057509.1:0-13933 GCA_036250385.1 Solanum microdontum
TACTCATAATTTCACGTAAATGTTTAGAAACAAATAATGAAAACATGTTAGAAAATACTTACGAGAATAAGCAAATCAACCACCACTTTGATATTTCAAGAAACGGAAAAACCAAACTTCAAACTTGATTCAATATCCAAAATAAAAAACCAAAAGGTATGAATTCAGGAAACTTGTTCGTCGTTCAATGAATGATAAGATAAAACATAAAAACGACCTAACTAATTTAAAAATAGTGTTTTAAAAAGAGTCCTACTCAAAGTAGGACTGAAATGTCGGTACCTTCACGCCCACTTCTATGGCCCGTCAAAGGCTTTACGGTCTGTGAAGCTCTTCGTGGTCTTCCCTTGAAATCCCCAAAATTGGGTCTTCAATACTTGATCACTGGAACTTGCATCATGGACAACATGACGGACCGTTAAAGAGACCACTGTCCGTTTGGGTATCCGTGGTCTTCACTTGGACTTTCGCAAAGTTGGGTCTTCAATGTCATCACGCTAGAAAGGGTACTACGGACAGCACCATGGACCGTCATAGGGACCACAACCCGTGAAGGCGTTCATGGTCTTCACTTGGTTCCAACATCTTTCAGCTTCTAAATCCCCTTCACTGCCTATTTACCACGACATGAACCACGGGCCGTTGTGAGGACCACGGCTCGTGAAGTCGTCTGTAGTCTTCACTTGGTTCAGTTCCTTTTTCAACTTTTCCTTGCCCATTCACTGGTTCAGCTTCACGACCAGCACCACGGTGCGTGACATGGACCACAACCCATCTAGGTGCTCCTGGTCTTCACTTGGCATTTGGTTATCAACAACCTTCTTTTCTTTCAGCTTTCACGGCCACCTGTTTTACCTGTACACACACTACCAAACGTATTACATCCACATAAATACACTCGATACAAGTATCGATTCTTAGTTTTCAAGCATCAAATGTGCCAAGATTTCGCGGCACATCAACACCCTCAACTTAGAACCATTACTTGTCCTCAAGTGATAAGAAACAATACATTTAGCCCTCAAGTCATTCAAACCCTTTTGACCTTATGCAACAGCTATCTCAAACACAATTTGTATCCAAAACCATGAATCTAACAAGGAAGGATCAATCTATGACATCTCATCACTTGCAGTTAATCATTCTTATGCCCGTGAATTATTAGCTAACACAATCTACTCTCAAATGCAATCACTGTGTCCTCACACCAAAGAAGTCCCCCACTCATGATAATTGGGACTAAGTACTACACTCACACTCTCAAATAACTTCTAACGCTAACAACAACTACCATAGGCTTGCCCTTGCTTTCTACGCTCTATCTTTCAAACACCCGCAATAGGAGCACTGCAGGACTTTATTGGCTTGTAACATAGTCTTAGGCTAGGGAATGGATATTTGGGTTTGTGAGTGACTAGCCCCTTGATTTTCCAAAGTTTCGTTTGCACACAACTCTTAACAGTCACATTTCAGATTCAGGTCGTTATTTTTACCAGACTAGCTGCTACATAGCTCAACACATGAACACAAACACAAACCCAATTTTTTTACAATAAACATAGAGTCAACCTCCATTGAGCTTAGAATGGCAGGTTGCTCACCACCCCCTCCCAAAAAAAGGACTTTGCCCTCAAAGTCAATAGAGAATAAAAAACAGGGCTATGAGGAGGGGTCATACCTACGACGCTCTAGGCACCGATAGTCGGCTCAACATTGGCACCCTTATTAACAAGTGCACTCTCAGAACTCAACACATGATCAGGTTGTCTACTACTCACCGGGGCAGGTGCTCTACTACCAGAAGCTCCAGCTAACACTGCATCTCCTTGTTGTTGCTCAAGGGCTTTTGTTTTTCTCTAGCTGCCTTCCTTGATGCCTTACGGGCTTTATTTTCTTGCCTTCTTTCCTCTCTAGACATGTCAGCAGGTATCTGCTCATCTGATTCTCCGGCTCTACGTTTTCTCTTGCCGGACATACTCTTAGGTAGTTCACCCCAAAGATCGTCAATTAATTGAGTGGAGGGTGCCTGATTTAGTAGTTGCATTAATGAATCTGGCATTACTGAAGTGGGTACCTATACTGGCTTTTCAACCAGTTTAGCTGAGTTTGCATCTCAGCCAACTGTGCTTTGAACTCTTCAGTATCTACTGAACCTGCAACCTAGAATCGATCCTGGACAGGGTTCTCCAAACCATCCATCCTATCTTTTAAGATAGCCAGTTCCTTCCGCATCGCATCTTTAAGCTCTTTCTTCACAGCTAACAGATCTCTATGTATCAGCTGAGGCATCCTTTTGACTATCTGGTCGACCAAGGTCCTGGTTTGGCGCTGATCTGTAACTAATTTCTCAAAAAAATAGCATAGGGATAGTGAAAAATGGTACCTGGAGCCTGTGAGGTAGAAATTGGTGGTGGTGGTGCCTCTGTGAAATGCTGTGATGACTTCCCCTGCTCTGGGACTCTGTCTACATTTGGAATATCAAGTGGAACATGAGGAACAACATCAAAGTACCCACAGCTGCAGACTTCGCACCAAAGAGATGGTTCGCGACATCCTTGATTTTAGAAACCTAGATAAGTCTGGCTGTTTCACCCCATCTGTCGATCAGCCTATACAACGAAATGTTCGCTTGGCGGCATAGTTTCCCTATCAGACAGGGAAATAGAACTCTGATCCTCTCATTTAGTGCCCTGTCTCGTAGCTCGGTTGCTATGATCCACGCTACATTTATCGGATAACCAACCATGAGGCATGCTACCAATGAAGCCAGTGAAGGCGATAAGGTGTTATCATTAGCCGTCGGTCTTAATTGCGCACGGACAACCGCCCACCAAACCTTGGCCAGAAAAGATAATGAAACTTTAGTAATGAGTATTGGCATAGTTGTGACCCAAGCTGCATTATCTCCATCTACAGCAATTTGCTTCGCAATCCATTGTAAGACCCTCTCCCGAGAATTCTGATCATCCATTGTAGTGTCATTGGTGACCTCATGATGTTCGCCTTCAAAAAGGCCAACTAAAACTGGTGCAGTGTATTCTGGACCATGTAACTTCCTGTTGATAGTCGCCTCAGATATATCTTTCGATTTTCCCTGAATGATAATTGAGTTGAGTGGACCCCAAGTAATAGCAATTTCTTTCTATCCACGTTTTGTAGTTTCTGTTTCTGCAGCAAAGTTCATCAGTGTAGCTGCATAAGATGAATAAAACTCTCTGGCCAGGTGCCTAGAGTATTCTCTAGGTGCATTGTCCATATAGTCGAACTAATGAAAATTGAATGTCCGATAAATTTCTGGGAATGCTTTGATGTCAGCTACCACCACTCTTGTGTCAAGCATGATTGGTCTACTTTTGAAGCCGCCAGTTTTGTTCACAATGCCATTGTTAAAGAATTCTTCGGCCGGTTGACATTCCACATGGAGCGGTAACAATCAATCAGTTGCTATCTCACTGCAGGATCAGGTTCATGCATATTCACATACATCACCATGGTGTCATCGGTGGTGATCTCCATATCCTCATCTGCAATATCTGCCTCCTCCCTTACTCCATTTTCATCTTCTGTATTTACCATAGGTGAAGAGGTGGTTGTATCTTCCTGAGAACCGCTTTCGGACCCAACACTGCCTCCCGAACCGTCATCTGATTGGCTTCCCGAAGAAACATCAAATTTACTTCCTGATTCCTCCTCGTTACCGAAATGATTGCCTCCCTCTTCATACTGAGGAGGAGTGTCATGGAGGATAGCCCCCGCTGCTCTGGATCTAGTAGCTCGAGGTGGATGATCATCAGGTGTGACATTAATTTGCACCTATGAACTACTAGACTCTGAGTCATCATGACCTTCGGATTGAGACGCAGTGAGTGCAGACTGTGGGGTTGCGTTCATTCCTCTTGGAGGCATAGTACCTGAGAACACAACATTCATTAGTACCCAAATCAATAAAATGACGCACTATTGGGTACTCAGACTTCCCATATGTAATTACATTGTGACGCCTTGCCTTAAAATTTCCATCACCCAATCTATCATTAGGAAGGGCCATAGAATCAAAGGACGACAATAATAACAATACAAAAAAAATTAATAAATTACAAGCCAAGTAAACTGTACAAGAGATCACATGGGCCGTGGTAGGTACCACGGTCCGTTAAACCTCTCGTGGAGTTCTTACAGAATCAGTGTGCAACATTGGATTGACCAAGTATTGTTCACGGACAATTTCACGGTGTGTGATCACGCTCGTGAACCTATCTACTGTATGAATTTAATTTAGGTGTGGTCCACGAGTGGTTTCACGGATTGTGGAGGCTTCCAAGATCCGTGAATCCTCTCGTGATCTTACAAATGAACCATTCATCCCATCTTTTCTTCCCGAACTTCATTATAGTACATATTACATCACCAAACCTGTTTCTACACAGGATCACACCCAACACATATCCACTCATCATCACTTTTCTAAAGAAATTCAACCAACACATCAGATCCCAACCAATTTAGACCATTATAATTTCAACCTGTTATTATCATCCCCACACAAGAAAAATATCAATTCAACTGATCTTCAACAAGTAGGTATCTCCATTTTCACACAAGATCACAATGAGTCTATTAACATCATTGAATTTCAGCAAGCACACTGCCACCAAACACGATACTCATCCAACCAGACATGTACCACACATCAATCATCAGAGTTACACAATTCAAACCAACCCACAACAACCAAATCCACCCACTTTTAACCAACCCGCAATAATTCCACATAAACAATGGTAGTTCATCATAAAGGTTCAAACGACTAAATCGAAGTAATTCAAAATCACTTTTATACAAGATCAAACTTATGGCAAGTGATAAGAGAACTTACTTGGAACTTAGAAGCAAATTTCCCTCAGAAAAATGAATCAGTGAACTCGACTTAAGATTTTTGACACTTTAGGATTAGGATTTGATTCTTTGATGAATTTAGGATTAATTGATGATGAGAATCATTTCTAACCTTTTAAGAGCCGTTATGGAAGAGAATAAGAGGAAAGACCCGACTGTTGGTGCTTTAGGAATCATATATACGATTTTTTTTAAGTTTTGTGCCATTGCGGGTCGGGTATTAGTAGGACTGGGTTGTGGAAGACAAACCGTGAAAGTGCCCGTGAAGGTCACCATGGTCCGTATAGTGGTCTGTGAAACTGACTTAGGAGAAAAATACTTACCTGTGGTTCACGAGAGGCTAGACGGTCCGTACAAAACATGACGGATCGTGAACCCTTCCGTGAACCTTTTTTCTTGCAAATTCCATTAGCTCCTTTAGGTTGGTGCTAAGATTGATGGACCGTGAAGTTGCCCGTGATGGGCATCACGATCCGTTAAGCTGCCCGTGAAGAGCAGTTTGCACCTAGGTCCCTTAATTTTTAACCCATTCTCTCCTGCACATATCAACACATAGTGACTCTATAAAAATAAAGAAAAAATAGGAAAAAGAACAATACCTAATACATTTACATGTTGGGTTGCCTCTCAAGCATCACGTAATTTAACGTCGCGGAACGACGCAAGTTACTTGATTACTCAGACTTCATCAAGTTTACATTCCTCCACAGTCTTCACATCCTTTGGAACACCCAAGTATGCCTTGATTCGCTGGTCATTGTCTTTGAACCTCTCGCCCTTATTATTTTCAAGCTTAATCGCACCTGACTGGAACACTTGAGTGACCTTAAAAGGTCCAGACCATTTGGATCTCAATTTTCCCGAAAACAATTGAAGTCTGGAGTTAAAAAGTAACACCAAGTCACCAGGAGTGAAGTTCTCTTTTCAATATGCTTATCATGGTACAACTTCATCCTCTCCTTGTACAGTGGAGACCTCTCATAAGCTCTCAAATGGAACCCATCCATCTCATTAATCTGATCCAGTCTCAAGTTTGTTGTTTCACTCTAACTGAGATTCAGCTTCTTTAGAGCCCAGAGTGCTTTATGCTCAAGCTCAAGCGAAAAATGACATGCCTTTCAAAACACCAACTGATATGGAGACATACCAATAGGTGTCTTGAAAGCTGTCTGATATGCCCATAGAGCATCATCTAACTTTCATTCCCAATCTGTCCTGTTGGCATTTATTGTTTTTGCTAAGATCGCCTTTATTTGCCTCTTAGACACCTATACTTGGCCACTGGTCTGCAGGTGATACGGTGCTGCAACCTTGTGTTGTTTTACTCCATATTTAGCTAGAAGAGAGCTGAATACCTTATTGTAGAAATGAGAACCACCACTACTGATGATAGTTCTGGGTGTGCCGAACCTTGAGAAGATATTCTTCTGCAGAAAACCAGCAACACTCTTACCATTATTCTCAGGAAACGAAACTGCCTCAACCCATTTGGACACATTGTCCACTGCAACCAATAAGTACTTCTGCCCCTAGGAGCTCAAAAATGGGCCTATGAAGTCGATTCCCCATGCATCAAACAACTCCACCTCCAAACTAGGTGTCATGGGTAACTCATGGCGCCGATAGATGGCTCCTTGTCACTGGCACACATCACAACTCCACACTACATCAATCGCATCCTGATGAATTATGGGCTAGTAGTACCCACACTGAAGTATCTTATGAGTTGTCCGAGCACCTCCATGATGACCACCTACTGGAGAGAAGTGACAGGCTTCGAGAATATGCAACATCTCAGCTTCAGGAACACATCGCTTGATGATGTTGTCAGCACACACCCTATATAGATAAGGTTCATCCCAAAAATACTTACCAACATCATGCAGGAACTTCTTCCTTTGTTGATAAGTCATCCCCTCAGGCATCAAATCACTAACAAAATAGTTAGCAAAATCAGCAAACCAAGGAATAAGATCAAGAGTAGCGGCTAATACATGTTCATTCGGGAACAAATCCTTTATGTCGAGCTCGAGTTCTTCTTTCCTTTTAGCTTCCAACCTCGACAGGTGATCAGCCACTTGGTTTTCACAACCTTTCTTATCCTTAACCTCAAAATCAAACTCCTGAAGTAGTAACACCCATCTGATCAACCTTGGTTTGGCATCCTTCTTTGCCATGAGGTATCTCAAAGCTGCATGGTTCGTATGGACTACCACTCTAGTACCCAACAAGTAAGCTTTGAATTTCTCAAAGGCACACACCACCGCCAGTAATTCCTTTTCAGTGATAGTGTAATTTCACTGTGCTCCATTTAGTGACTTACTAGCATAGTAAATCAGATGGAATATCATGTTGCGCTTCTGCCCCAACATAACTCCTAATGCAGTACCACTAGCATCACACATTACCTCAAATGGCTTTGCCCAATCTGGGCCAATAATCACTGGTGCAGAAATTACCTTCTCCTTTAGGCATTTAAAGGCTCTGAGACATGCCTCATCAAAGACAAATTTCACCTTCTTCTCAAAAAGCTTGCACATGGTATGTGCAATTTTGGAAAAGTCCTTAATGAACCGCCTATAAAATCCTGCATGTCCTGAGAAACTTTGTACATCTTTCACACAGATCGGTGGAGGTAACTTTTCAATCACCTCAATTTTGGCCTTGTCGACCTCAATCCCTTTCTGTGAAACCTTGTGTCCAAGGACTATGCCTTCCTTGACCATGAAATAGCACTTTTCCCAGTTCAGAACTAGATTTGCCTCCTCGCATCACTGTAGGGCCCTACTAAGATTTAACAAACAATCATCAAAGGTATCACCTACCATAGAAAAGTCATCCATGAAAACCTCCAGAGTATCTTCCACCATGTTTGAGAAGATAGACATCATACACCTTTGGAAAGTTGATGGTGCATTACATAGTCCAAATGGCATGCGTTTAAACGCAAAGGTGCCATAAGGACATGTAAAAGTGGTCTTTTCCTGATCTTCAGGAGCAATTGATATCTGGTTGTAGCCAGAGTATCCATCTAAAAAGCAGTACCACCTTTTGCCAGCCAACCTGTTAATCATTTGGTCCATGAAAGGCATTGTGAAATGATCCTTCAAGGTCCATTTGTTCAACTTCCTGTAATCTATGCACACTCGCCATCCAGTGACTGGCCTCTGCAGGACCAACTCATTCTTGGTGTTTGCAACCACAGTCATATCGCCCTTTTTGGGAACACATTGCAGTGGACTGACCCAGTGACTGCCAGAAATAGGGTATACCACCCCAACATCTAACCACTTGATGATCTCCTTTTCGACCACTTCTTGTATAGGTGGGTTTAGCCTCCGTTGGTGTTCAATGCTTTGGCTACAGTCCTCCTCAAGTTGAATTTTATGGGTGCATATACCCGGAGGTATCCCGATGATGTCAGCAATAGTCCACCCAATGTCCCTCTTGTAATCAACACCTTGATCACAACTTGGACCTGTTCATCATTCAAATCTGCAGCCAAAATCACAGGTAAAGTGTTGTTAGTTCCCAAAAATACATACCTCAGGTGACTGGGAAACTGTTTCAGTTCCAGCACAGGTGGCTCCTCAACGGATAGTTTTCCTAGAGGACTTGGCCTGTTTTTCAGATCCAGGTCCAACTTCTTTGGAGCATAAGAGTGTGCTCCCATACCCTGCAAATCATTCACGATCTCTACATAGTTAGACCGGAAGTCATCTTAAAAGTTCATCTGCACTACAACTAAGGTTTGAATGGCCATCCTCTCTTCAATTGTTGCTCCCATTTCTTCTTCATCAAAGACAGCTATTGCAGACACCACATTCATATCACGTGGTTGCTTCATGGACTTGCAAATGTTAAACTTTACCTCTTCTTTGTACAGTTTGAACTTTAGTTTTCCTCGCTCAACATCTACCAATGCTCGTCCCATGGCCAGAAATGGTCTTCCTAAAATAATGGGAACCTTGAAATCCACTTCGCAATCCAAGATCACGAAGTCTGCCGAAAAGATGAATGTGTCCACCTTCACGAGCACATCACATAGAATGCCTACTGGTTGCTTCACTGACCCATCTGCCATCATCAACCTCAAAGCTGTGGGTTTTGTAACTCCTAACCCCAGTTGCTTATAGATGGCTAGCGACATCAAGTTGATACTGGCTCCTAGATCACACAAGGCCTTTGCTAATTCAATTGATCCGATAGTTCATGATATGGTAAATCCACCCGGATCCTCTTTCTTCTGTACCATACACCTGGTAGCTATAGCACTGCAGTGGTGAATTGTAACACCCCGTATCCTTGATAGACTAGAATGCAGATTTCCAGAAGTGTAGGTGCCACCTACGGAGGCCACCTATGGATCGTAGGTTGGACCACGGTCCGTAAAACGTGGTCCATAGGAAAAAAACCCGCCCAACGGTAAGGACCTACGGACCATAGGTTGAACCACGGTCCATGGACCAGGTCCGTGAAACGTGGTTCGCAGATTCCAGTCTTTGAGCCAAACGACAAAGGACAAGGACGAACCGTAGGTAGGACCAAGGTCCGTTGACCAGGTCCATCGGTCATTTTGACATCCTTTAAGTCAGTGTAGTTTTGGTCTTTTTCCTATGCGTTGGACCCCTAAACTCCGTCGTTTAGACCCTAAATTATGAGGTTATAGTCAGATTAAGCCTAGAAACATAACTTGAACTTACCTAAGTCAAATCATTAATCAAAACATAGAAAATTAGAAGGAAGAGAGGAGAAAAAGGTCGACCAACACTAGTTCAAGAAAGTAGCAAGTTTCCATCTGTTCCAACCCAAAAATCGAAAGATTTCTCCGTGGAATTCATCACCAGGTATGTGGTATTTCACTAGTGGGTTCCGTTCACCCATTAGGTCCCTAGTTTTCAGTTAGTTTCTTGATTCCCTTATTATGACTAGACCTAGGGTTTCTTGAATGACTGCGATTATTGGGTTCTTAGCTGTTAGAATGATCCACATCATATTAGTATGTTAATATTAAGTCTATTGCATGAAATTCAGCACCCTAGCTATGTATTTCTTTAGTTCTTGAATTACACATGCTAGGCTAGATATTTCAATTATTTTAGATATACATGCCTCAGTCTTAAATGTGTCATTATCAGTTATTTATGCGCATTCTCAGTTTGCATGTCATTTTGAGATATCTAGTATATCACAGTAATTCAGTCATAATGTGTTAATCACTCAGTCCATTGGGAGTAGCATAATACCGAGTTGGACTAGGGTCAGTCACCCATATAGTCCCAAAACTACGAGCCACGTAGGTTGTAAGTCCCTTATGTGGGCATCATTTTAGTGATCACGCCAGCATGCCTATATACCTTTGGCCGGGTGTATTGGGTCCTCTCGATGGGGCTTATACATCGCACTCCACATTTAACTCATGTGGTTTTATTATCAGTTATTAGTGTCTCCCACAGTTCCGTCAGATTCTATTGCATTGACCATTTATCAGTACGTTCGGTATTCAGTTTCAACATGTTATAAACTGGTCATTGCATTCAATTAGCTCAGTATTCAATAACTATATCATGTTCAGATTATATCATAGCTTTATTTCTTTGTTCAATTATATGTTATTTCAGCTTTATTCTATCATGCATGCTCAGTACCTTTCAAGTACTGACGCATACTCTGCGCTACATCTTCTTGTGATGTAGGTTCAGATTCTCAGCATCCAATCGGTACCCGATCTGTAGTTCAGCTGTATTAGTGGTGAGTCCTCATTCTTTGAGGACAACAGTCATGCTATCTTTTTATTATTTCTGTCTTTTAGTTTCAATTTTGCTAGACTTAGCTGAGGCATGTCCCAGAACTTCTAGTTAGTTAGAGGCTATTTTCAGACATAGCTAGATTCAACTTAGTATTTGAGTTTGATGTTTCTTTTGTATTAAACGCTCAGATTTGATATTCAGTTTTAGTATATGGGTATTCCCCATCATTTTAGATTTACTTGCTATTAGCTTCCGCAACAGTTTTATTTCTCAGTTTATCTTTAGTATGCTCATGATTATGCCAGCAGGGTTAGCTTGGGGTCACTTGTGATCTTAGGTCCCGTGTCTGCGTCTTGGGGGTAGCTCGAGGCATGAAATGAACATTATCAGTTAAATCAATACTTACAGCTCTTTTCTTTGTCACCAAGTCCTTCATGAACTTGGGATATCCTAAAATTTATTCTAGTGCTTCTACCAGTGGGATATTTTTCGACAACTGTCGCAGCATGGTGATGAACTTAGAAAATTTCCTATCTTCGGCTTTCTTTTGAAGACTTTGAGGGAAAGGAGGAGGTGGTCTTGGGATTTACTGTAAAGGCAAGGTTCCCTCAACCTCTTTTTCTTTCACTCCTACTGGTTTGGCTATTGGTTGAGCATCCTCCAAGTCATCTACATTCTTAGCTTCATCCTCCTCTCTTCCAGCTTGCTCCAATACCTGCTCATGTTTAGTACCTGCAGAAATTGGATCAGTAACAATCTTACCACTCCTGGTGGTGATACCATGCAATGCCCATCTTTCTTAAGGTTCTGGATCGTGTCACTTGGTAGTGACCCATTCTTCCTCTGATTTAATGAGGCAGAAAGTTGCCCCAACTGCAGCTCAATCTGCTTGATGGAGGTGGTGTGAGAGTCTACCAGTTGACTCATACTGGAGAAATCACTTTTCATCTCCTTCACCCATGCATCAGTTGATTCCACTTTTTGTAGCACTTTGGCCAACTTCCAGCTTAGACCCGCTGGAACTACCACTTGCCTGGTCTCTATTACCTGGGGGCACATATACACCACTGCAGTCATTTCTATACCCATCTCTATTCTACCAATTTCCCTTCTCTCTGTTTGCTGGCCTATCATACTGTCCTTTCCTTGAGAAGTTCGACCTGCATTTCCAGAATTATAGCCCGGGTTACCCTAGTTATAATTCTGGAAACCTCCTTGGTTTCCCAGGTAATTTGCCTCCTCATCTAGAGCTATATCCCGATCTTCAAACCTGTTTGGTTGGCTCACATCATTTACCTTTTCAGACTTAGAGACAATATGCTTCGTGAGTAGATATATTTGGGTTCTCATGTGTGCCATATCCTAATCTCTTTCTCCTTCTCTCTTCCTTTGTTCAGCCGACAGTTCAAATGTGTACCCCAGATCTCCTACTTCTGCATCCCTGGTGTACCATGCCGTGTTAATCTTGGACACTTCATCCATCAGTTGCATGCTCTCTGAGAATAGCTTCCTCATAAATGATCCTCCACACACTGCATCAACACCAGGTTTAGTGACATAATTCAAAGATCTATTGAAAGCCTGTTTCAAATGCCTCTTAGTGAGACCATGGTTTGGGCTCAGGTTTTGGCTGAATCTCCACCAAGTGTCATGCATCGCTTCTCCTGGTAGCTACTTATGGGAACTGATCTCGTCTTTCATCTGCAACTTTTTTGATTCCAAAAAGAATCGCTCTAGAAAGGCTTCCTTCAACTCAGTCCAAGTCATGATTGAGTCAATCGGCATCTCATTCAACCAGTAGGTTGCCTGTCCAGTAAGAGACAAAGGAAACAATCTCAATCTCATCGTTGTTTGGCTTACTCTAGGAATCTCTTGCGATTTGCAAATTGCCATAAAGTTTATCGAATGTTGGTTAGCATCATCACCTGATGCACCCCTGAACATACCTTTCAAATTCAACAGTTGAATCATAGTGCTGGTGATTGTGAATTTAACACCTGGAGGTAGTGCAGGTAACACTATTGCTCCAATAGCTCCAGCTCCATCTAAATCTAAGTCATCCTCCTCATACATCATGTGAGTTGGATATTGTGCTCTACCCCTTGGAGTTATTGTTTGGCGGTGGGGAGGAATAACTCCATCCACTGCTATGTTTTCGTCCACTGCCCTAGGTTGATTGTTCACATCATTTGGTTGAATACCTCTTGCAACGGTTTCAACTTTCAATCCAAATCTATGTCTTTGTGCTTCAAGTTCTTGGGCGTTTACCATATTACAGATTGTCTTCCTGAGTTCTGGATCGTATGGAACAGATGGGGCTCCCTAACTTATGGTAGTTGGCATACACAATCGAACTTACCTGAAATAGACACAGACAAAGAACAAGACGTAAAATTAGGAAATCTAACTACACTTAGAATAAAAGCTAGTAAAAACACTTTTGATATGAAATTCCTCGGCTACGACGCCAAAATTTGATACGTCCAAACTTACACCTTAATTAAGAGATATAAACGGTCAAAGTCAATTTACAGAACTCAATGTGAGTTAAGGTAGATCCCACAGAGAATTTCTTTACAGAAATGATTTCACAAATGCGTTTTACTCTAATGTCGTTATTATTTCTTAAATAAAAATGGCATAACGTAAAATTGGGTGTAGCGTTAACGCTTTTATAACCAAAGTAGCAAACTAAAGTCTAATTCAACAATTAACAAAATATCAGTTCCGAAGTTGTTTCAATAATTAACTGAAACTAGGATTGTGTTCCCCATAACGTTGCGTCTAATGTTCTTTCGTAACTCAGTTTCAGGCAACTTACGTCTACAAATTACCTGCGAATTAACTATATCTGACACTTTTCAATCTACTCAGATAATCTTCACTCAAGTCCTCTAGGACCTAGAGTGTAACACAATTTACCTTCGCCTACAATGGTGTTAAGGTTTTTTTTCTCTCGAACTCAAACATTGACTCCATTTAGATAGATTACTTTAGATTTTTCCTAACTATCATTTTCTCTTGAACAAATGACATATGCATGCTCATCCAATTGCGTGCACTCATTAGAATACATGAATAATGAAAACTAAACTACAGTTTGTAACCACAAATTGCCTTTCACTCATTTTACGAAATCACAATTAAAATTCTGTCATGGATCCCACAACCCCAATTGTGGTGTTTAGCTACTCATAATTTCACGTAAATGTTTAGAAACAAATAATGAAAACATGTTAGAAAATACTTACGAGAATAAGCAAATCAACCACCACTTTGATATTTCA
>JAJONQ010057510.1:0-11267 GCA_036250385.1 Solanum microdontum
TGTGGCTAGGATTATAGACAAACCTTAAGAACGACAAAACTAGACCCAATGGTGCCCACATTCAATCACACATAGCCAAAACATGATACCGATGAAGAGATAGATCTTAAGTCTATTGAACAACTGTAAATTTTCATGGTAGCTCTCCTATAAATTCTCATAAGCAAAGTTGTGCGTGTAGAATCACTAGTAAACTTCAACTATCCCAAACAACACCAAATCTTCCATAACTGAAATGAAAAAGTCTAACCAAGGATGCCACCCTACCAGGAGGACAATCACAGGATCGGTACACCCGATCCACCACTAGGAACTCACCCATAGAAGCGAAAACACACACGGATGTAGAAAGTGAATCATACTGTAAACCATGTCTAGAATGTAGTAGTTGGTCACATAAGAATATACATAACCAAAGTCGAATAACTCTAGATACTCCTTCTATAGTGCCCATATCAAACATTTTCATTCATCTAACTCTATCTCTTTGATTTTCTAGCTAGCCACAATCACCAATCTAGTCCCTATATTGCATACATACTTGGTTTATTGAACCCCTTATCCACTGAAGTCAACACTCTTAATACTAACAAAACATCATAACGACACTGATCATCTACCTTACTCTCAAACCGTCATTAGTGTCAAGGTATTCTTATCAAATACATGTTCAAACTATGGCTATCTTCTTTCTATTTAAGCATTTCATGACAGATATGGGTCTCACCAAAGGCTGGTAGCACTAATTTCAAATCTGATAGTAATTTTCCATCGAGATAAAGCTATTAAATCTCACCCAAAGTCAACTCCACACAAATTTTAACATACCATATTTCAACTACCATTCCAACCATCATATACCTCATGCCTAAACTTAGAGAAATTCTTGGTCACCCCAATAATTCTATATACTATGAGAACATAACCTCTATTTACTATCAAATGTCTATGTAACACATCAGATCAATCTGTATAGTCCCATTTAAAAGAGTAAATTCAATCCCCTTAAAATCCTCAATAACCATGTATAGTTGTAGGTACATATTGTTGCACATATATAAGTCACATACCTATAATTTGAACAATCTAGCCTGACAAAACCATGTAGAATCTTTCACGCATCACCATTTGTCCCCCAAACCAAAACATAATCTTCATAAAAGAAGCTAATAAGCCACTAGTAAGTCTGTGCCAAACCAGTCGTCACATCTCATAATCGTATCTAAACTTAGAGGGAAAAAATCAATAAATCTTTCAACTACAAACCAAGGGTTTATACAAGAGGTCTTATTCCTTCACTTTCTTAAATTCTTTTCATGACATAAATTTCAAATATCTTGAACTCTTTAATACACCAGACCTGTTTTCCTTTCACTGACTCGCTTACCAATCTTATCCTTTGACTGACAACTCAAGACATTTTATCTTATACTCTAAACCATTATTTTTAAGTAAGACCCTTCCTTAGGTCCTTTAACCATCAAAAGTAACAAACTTTAAGATTCAAACCATGCATAAGTCCTTCAAAATGGTGAATACCCGATGCAATTTGTGATTCCTTACCTTAACAATCCATAACTTGACAAAACATACTACCACGAACATAGACTCACAATGAACAACTTGAATTTTGATCTCAATCGTGTAACCCAATCCCATCATCTATCAACATTAGCTCATACATTGAAGATCTTTATAAATTCACGTATCTTAGCCTATAATTGATCTCCTGTCCATCGATCTTACTATATCCTTTATTAAAAATTCAATTGTACCAATTACCAAACTCAAAACCATAAAAGAACGTATCACCACTATCGAGTCAAACATCTGTAGTCTTCTTCCTCAAATCTTATCCAACAACTTTTAACTGATGTAAATGACATGTAAAACTATCACAATAATCTGGACAAAAGAAATGAAACCACTCGTCCCTGAATCCAATTTCTCAAGCCCTTTGAAGATACCTCTTTAGACCTTGCAATAAGAAAAAATATATTTGTTCTCACTTCTTTTCGAAGGTTACACTACATCCCACTATTTTTGTCATTATGACTCTAGTTGCTTTAAATTTTATTCGAGTGGGGTCCCAACATCTCCTAAGACTTTCCATACAACCACACCACTTACCGACTAGTAGCAAATCATAACCTTATATACTCAAAAGTCATCATTACCATACAAAATCCTTTTAACCAACAAACTTTATCATATAGTTGCATCTCAATCACAATCCATCACATATTGTTATTACCATCATGCCTAGTTAGTCCTTACCATCACCATGAAGTCAACCTTGTCATCGACATGACATCTCAAACCCAGCTATACCAACCAATTTCAAAGGACTCACTTAATTTTTATACACACTTTCTCACTAAAATTCTCAATTACCTTCACACAACTGTACTCGTTGGGACTTCCTTTACCCATAAGCTTGTCATCCTAATATCGATCCACTTTCATGGAGCTTACGATGAAATCACCACTCATTTAAAATCTTCGAGATACACTTCACAATCTAAACACATTAATACCGTACCAAAGATCCATCACTAAAAGCTTCCTTATAAATAATGCTTAACCCAAGCGTCCGTAGTAACAAACTAGTTGGTTTCTCAAACATGAATGCAACATCAAATCTAATTATATGAGCATGTGATACTACTGGTAACTCTTAAGTAGTTAGTATTCTCACTTGACAATCGATGTATCCATTTCCATATACAACTAGTATCACACCGTGAAAGTCCATTAGATCGATCACTAGAACACACCATACCTACCGAGAAGATTGTACCCAAATAGCTCACACATTTCTATCTATTGAATAACTACAAACATTATAAAATATATTCTGTCTCTATCCCAAGAGATATGCATTCCTTCTTAGATCAGGTCGATAGCAGAAGTAACACACTCCATAACTCTAACCAAGTAAACATCGATACTATTGTAGTAGTCGTATCATGGCCTTCTTGGATATACACACAATCTATAAAATCGTAGTAGATATTCTGACCTCAATTGGTGCAACATCATTTTCATCATTCGCTAAATAATCCATACATGTTATGACAACTTTTCTAACTGTATTTTTCAAAGTTACAGTGTTCATTATCTAGCATTCCCTATAATAAATTCACTTCCAATTGTTAAACCACTCTAAATATAATATATACCACACAAATACTATGCTCTTTACCGGGTAACTAACCTTACTCAACCCCTTCAAATTGCTGAACATTCTTAATCTGACCAAGCATCCTTTCAATAACTCTATCACTTCCAAACCAGATCTAGACTCCAAGACATACATGACACACCAACGACTCACATGGAGAACCACGCACGAGTCATCACAATTATAGAGAGAGTGGAATGAAATGATATGAATCAAGTCGGACCAAGGGCGCATGGTAGGGATTCAAGAAGTGAAGATTTTTCCTAAAAGTCACTATAGCCTCTCAAAGATAAGTACAGACGTCTCTGTATCGATCCTCGAGACTTTACTTAGACTCGGATTGTATACATGTGAGACCTACGAACCTAGGTCTCTAATACCATTTTGTCACGACCCAAAAATAGACGTGATGGCACTCGTCTTATCCCACCAATATAAGTCAGCCTAAGCTCGCCTTTACGATAAAATGAGGAAATTTATAATCAACTTAAAAATACCCCAAAATCTGGTTGTCACATGCACAAGCCTCTAATGTGTTGTAACAAAATTGAAAGAAAATTCAAGTCTCAAATGACATTGTTTCTAGAATAGAACAAGATCATAATTAATGAGAAAGAAGGTCCGCTGAAATGACAAGAAACTACCTCACAAACCTCCACAAGAAGCTCAGATAAGGAGAAGAGAAAATATCACAAAGGTCCGGGCTAGTAACCTACAAAAATGTAGAAGCAAAGGGTGAGTATCAAACCACACGGTACTCAACAAGTAAACTTCTAAACACAAGCTAAGGGAATAGAATACGGGTACTCCTTACACCCCAACCGAACCTCCACAACTACAACCTGCATATAACCAACCCAACCTAACAGTTCACAGTTTACATAACACACAGCTCAACAACAACACTTTAATAATTATATATCTTCAACAACAAACTCACTATTCATCAATCAAAACTTCCACATAAAGGCACTCACAAGATCAGCGACAAACAAGATCAAGTTCATCAATGATAAAGATGTGCAATGTAATGAAATGCGATGTCAAGTAGTGATGCATGTATGGCCTAACGATACACACCCGTTGTCTCTCAGTCCGGGATACATGAGGGACATATCTGTCCATGCATCCATCGCAGCGCGCAACACATCCCTCGTTAATAGTATGCATCGTGGTGCGTGATACGTCCCTCAATATATAGTATCTGTTGCGGTACGTGACACATCCCTCGAAATGGTACATCCTCTTTAATTTCTTATTCTTTCTCAATTCATAGAACACTTGTCACAATCATGTATCAAAACAATGCAAATGTCATGTTCACAATAATGAGGAGATGACCATTTTCATAACATTGGACAATTCACAACAACACAATCGTGATACAACACCAACTATGAATCAATAAGCCTTTCAAAATCATTCTCAACACATCACACACCAACAATTAATCACATTTCCTTTTATTACCCCTTTTCATCTTTAGAATTATTCAACATGGACAAGTCAACCCATCACCAAGTCCCACTACTCTCCAACACATACCACAAGGAAATATACAACTCTATGCACTTAACAATTGTATAGAAATCTACCTGCCTCAAATAATCAACAATCACTCCGGTACTTGAGCCTTTCCTTTTCGTTGTACTTTCAACTCAAAGCAATCTATTCACATTAATAATCACAATAGGATTTCAAAACTAACAACACCCATATTACTATAGGTCTAGCCTAGACCCAAAAACTTCCTCAAATTTATAATCAAGTTCCTAATCTTAATGCCAATTAACATGTCAACTCTCATATTCTCCTAATTCAAGTCTAGGTTAAGTCTAAATTTCTGCAAACAATACAACCCTAATAGTTTTCATGTAAAATAATATACTTAATATTTAATTACATATCTCAATATATCAAAACTTGGATTATAATATGATAATAATAAGAAAATTCTAAAATCAAATCCAAGTTACGTACACAGTAACTTTAACTACAGAAAAGTGCAGAAGCCTAACTTTAAATTTTCAGAAAATCCTTTAAAACATACATCAATTTTCTACAAATTTTATAATGGCATGGATGATAATATGGATTTTACAATACACATGTCTTTCACTCTCTTAGTCATCATTAGCCAATTATTACACCACTAACTCTTGTTCCATAACCTTACGAATCAATATATGTTGCAGTTACACAATTCTTTCAATTCAAGTTCCCCATTATAATAATAAAACTAATATGAATTCATTCCATATATTATGATGCGGTTAATACTAACCTGTTAGCCGCCGTCATTCTGGCAGTTCTGCCGAGTTTTCAAACGGCTACTCTGTTTCTTATGACCAAAATTTAATAAACCCCTTTTTAATCTAATTTAGTGCATGGGTCAAGTGGTATAGGATGTTAAATTAATTATGGAGTTGACTTATTAATCACCAACTAATTAAATTTATTATTTAATAAATATCTATCATTTAAGTAACCGTTGTTATCGAATAGTTTAAAATTCTCAAACCAACTTCACCAACTGATCAAAAATAACTCGAGGCAACTATCGAGAGGGGTATAGCAATAATTATTTTTCAAAAGTTGCAAAAATGACCTTCCGCGTCATTACATATCAGGAAGAATATCTATACCAAAGTCTTTCTCTCTCTCAGGAGGGACTCCGAGTAGATCATTAGGAAAGACTTCTTGAAACTCATTCACAACTGGAACAGACTCTATGGAAGGTGTCTCAACACTAGAGTCATTAACTCGGACTAAGTGATAGACACAACCCTTGGAAACTAACTTTCTTGCCTTAAGGTACAAAATAAAATGACCCTTAGGCACTGCTGAACTACTACTCCACTCTATAACTAGCTCATTAGGAAACTGGAATTTGACAACTCGAGTTCTACTGTCAATGCATAACCAGCATGAAGCCATTCCATACCAAGAATGACATCAAAATCAATCATGTCTAACTCAACTAAATCAGCCATGGTGCTCTTGTGATTGATGGAAATGGTACAATCACAATAGACTCGCTCAGCTAGAATAGACTCCCCAACAGACATAGAAACTCAAAAGGGTTCACAAAGTTTCTCAGGAAGAACATCAAATTTCATTGCAACATAAGGAGTCACAAAAGATAAACTCGCTCCTGGGTCTAACAAAGCATAAACATTAAGAGTAAAGACTTTGATCATACCAGTGACAACATCTGGAGAATTCTCTTGCTCTTGACGACTCATGACAACATATAGGCGGTTTGCTCCTCCGTCTGTCCCTGAAGTAGCTCCTCTAAATGCAACTCTATCTAGTGGTGCAATTGAGGAGGATTGGGCTCTATTGCCCTGATTCCTATTACCTTATCGGTTCTTAGGGCAGTCTTTCATGAAGTGACACTCTTGACCACACTTTAAACAACCAGTGGAGCTATCACGACACTTAACCAAGTGGTTCCTACCACACTTAGCTCATGCAGGAGACCATTTACCTCCTTGTGCCACACTACCCTGAGACTACACATGTCTAGCTCTGAAGTTCTGTGAATTCTGATCATTATACTCCCCTTTGTTTTTGGGGGTGCAGGTGCACTAACAAATGATGGAGCAGGTCCTTTTTGTTTTTGTTGAAAGGAGAATGGTTCACATTACTCCTTGGATGCCCAGACTCATTCCCTGTCTTAGCTTTCTTGTTTCTAAACTCGTCCCTATCCTTCAATTTCTCTTCTTCAACCTGCTGCACGTAAACCATCAACCTTGCTATATCCATGTCCCCTATTAGCATCGCTGCCTTTCCTTCTTTACTTGACAAACGGGACAACCCAGCAACAAATAGACTCATCATGTTCCTCATATCTGCAACCATCTCCGGAGCATAGAGGTAAAGTTTGCTGAACTTCAAAATATACTGATAAACACTTAGTGAATCCTTCTTAAGTGTGAGGAACTCTCGTACCTTGGCTTCTCTCAGTTCGCAAGGAAAGAAATGCCCCAAGAAAGCTTCCTCAAACATAGCCCAAGTCAAAATTGGTTCACCCTCAGCTCTATCCTTCTTCCACTGGTCAAACCGAGTCCTAGCAACATTCCCAAGTTGATATGTAACTAGTTCCACTCGCTCAACATTGGCAACGTGCATAACCTCAAACACTTTTGTAGTTCCTCAATAAAATTTTCCGGACCCTTAGTAGTGCTTGAACTAGTGAATCTTGGAGGATTCTTCCTTAAGAGCTCACGGACCTTTGAAGTATCAGCCTCTTCCTGTCGAGCCCCTATTTGTTGCCCAACCTGGTTGGTCACAACTTGACTTAGCATTCAGATTGCTTCCCAAAATTCAGCATTGGTGACTTCCCCTTGGGGTTGCACTTCTGGTGCATTATGTACCCCTTGCTCCTCAATGTTCCTCCTAGCAGGACAACCTCAGACAGCTCGTCATGGAGGCATGATCTGAAAGACACGCGCAAGCACGACTTAGAAGGAAACTTCATAGAGATCAACTCTATCGCAAGAAAAAAATGTGAAAGAAGTGAGATAGTTACTAAATGTTGCAGCCTCCAAATTATAGATATGGCACACCGATAACTAGGACTCTACAGACACGAATTCATAGAGTCCCTAGGACTCTTGAACTTTATGCTCTGATACGAAGTTTGTCACTCCCCGAGCTTACACCCTGGGTGGGACTGACACTCGAGAACCATTGTTGGCTCCAAGCGAACCCTTGGCCAGGCTTAACTTATAGCAGAAGACTTAAATAGCAAGAAAAGAGTCTTAAAGGATATCTCATGCAATAGTCTTAAAGAAATATTAGACTAGCCAAAATGGCAACTCAAGTCTCATAGAAAAACATCTGAAATACAAGACTAAAGAACTCATATCTAACTATCTATGAAGCCTCTAAATACTAAGAGAGATGTCAGGACAGGACCCCCGATCATTCTAACAACTGACTAACAAAGAAATAACTCTGGAAGAAAAAAGGCTCACCAACTAACTCCGAGTGCTCAACTAGATCAACGAGGTGCAGGCGCTGGATGCTGATCCTGGTTACCTATATCTACATCATAAAACAATGCAGGCCAAATGACATCAGTACATTGAATGTATGAGCATGAGAGGGGAAAACTAACATGACATAAGCTTGAAAGGAATCTGAAAGAACACTTACCTTAGCTTTACTCAACTCATGAATACTTAACTCAAATGCAAAGTCAAAACAACAATAAATGTGCAGTTTATACAAAGCATTTAAAACAGTAGATGTCAACTCAATATATTAAAGCAATACAATAACAACTCAATTTACATATAAAGTAATATAATACTGTGGGAGTTTCTCTAATCGACAACCATCACTGTGAGCTAAAGTGATGATACAACGTCTCGCCCATGCTGCTAGAACTGTCCTATACCTTGCCGTGATATAGAACGCCTCAACTAAGTGGATCCACTAGTATATGCTAAAAAGCACTAAGGTGTCATCTAAAAAGTATGACCATTTCTACCCACGATGCCTACATGGTTTATGGAGACTTGAGTAATTATGAACACATCCCCATATTGGTGCTCAATACTACTCCAAAAATATACTCAACTCATAAGTTTTTTAAAAAAACTCTTTCTGTGATTTGAGGTAATTACTCAAAAACTAGCTTAAAAACTCTCTTAGAAATCGGTGTTTCCCTTCTTATTTAAATGTGAAAATATTTCAACTCTTGTAAATACTTAGTTCCCATATGATCTTTTGAAGAAATGAACTTTACCCTTACTATTTACTTAACTCAAAACTCAAGCCTTAAGATAAAGTTAAAACATTTGTGAAAGACTTTTGGAAGACTCTCTAAACTTCTCTTGACTTGACTCTTAACTTTCTTGGAATTGAATTATGGATTCAAGGCTCATGATCTCATGTTTATGGATGACTTCATGATGTTTAGACGTACCTTATAATGTAGAAATCAACTAGAAAACTTAGGTACGTTACTAGGGAACTCACACGGAAAGAAGTGGGAAAAAGTGGAAGACCTCGCGGCCCTGGCGCTCTGAGTGGCGCGGGGCGCCAGAGGGTGAATTTCAGAAGCTGGGTTGGGGCACTCTGGCTGGTGCGGTTCTTTTCTCTTCTTTCAAAACCCTACCTCAAATTTCAAAAGAGTAAACTGACTCCAATCAGTTTAGACCCCCTTCTTAATTACCAAAAACGAAATTGTTTAATTGGCTACGGAAAAGACCATAATGCCCTTCTAAAATCCGGTTTTGACTTTCCTTATCTTGACAACCCAACTTCAAATGGACATATCTCCCTCATACAAACTCGGAATTGAGAAAACTCGGCGGCGTTAGAAAGACAATCCAAAGATCTTTCTTACGGTATCTTGTAGCTCACCTAACTCAGAATGAGATAGGAGTTATGATTATTTAAAGTTGACCAAAAACTCAAATTAAACATAACTTAACCAATTTTCCTAATTTTCATTCTTTCCAAAAAGATGACTATTTCTAATTCTAGCTCTTGCTAGTTCTTTCAAATAGCGAGGTGTTACAGCACTAATAATTTAGACAAAAATTATATAATAGTTTACTTATATAAATAAAGGAAATTAATTTTAAAATATTTATTTAACCTAATAGTTACCAAAATGAGATATAAGTCGGTCAAAATTGAGTGTCAACAATATGGATTGCATAAATCTAATTTTTATTTAAACTCTAAATATAAGTGCAAAAACTAATTAATACTATTTTCCAACTTTCAAAGAATAGTTGACTAGTTACATTGAATTTTAATTTACCCACTTCTTTTAGATTTAAAATTTAATGATTGAAATCACTTGGCAAGTTGGTAAACCACTTATGTCTTATAAATATGAAGACTTTTACTTTGAATCAATATACAAAAATAAAAGGATCATCATTGAGATTTGAGATATAGTGACTTTGTATAAAAAATGAAGAAGGAATCAACCATTGTATTCACTCTTCTTTGGGCGTTCATTTTGCTCGGTAAAGTTTCTTCTCCTTTTCTCCTCCTCTTCTCTCTCCTTCTGCCTCTCTCTCTATCCCTCTCATTATCTCTTCTTATATGGTATGTCATATATATATATAAAGGTTAACATTTGGGATTTGTATTAGATTTTTTATATGTTTACATTATCGTCTGTTTCAAATATATTTTCTCCCAATAACAATTTTTTTTATCATAGAAGAATGGGTCTGATTTGATTGATTTGGTAGAACCCAAGTAAGAGTATTTTTGGATATTTATTAATTATCTAAGGGTATATTTAGATCTATTAAATCCCTCAAGGGTATGCATAAAATTATTACAGAGAATACATAAATAATAATTTGATAGTTTAAGGTAAACTTAGATATTTTAATTGACTATATGGCTTCACTGAGGCAATTACCATAGCCAAAGATAGTATAATCATACAAATATTATGAAATATTTTAAAACTTTTTTTTCGTTAAACTTAGTTCCTAACTAAATTCTAACGTACAAAGCATAATATAGGAAATATATATTTCTTCATTTGCTACTCATTTGAAGTTTGCAAAATAAACTATGATCAAGAAATCATATCAATATTAATTTATTGTCTTTCATTATTAAACTAGTGGTAGTAACTTAAAGAAATTATATATGTTTGATTTCTATGTATTGTCAATGAATTTACTTGAAATAATGACATTAACATTTATTTTTATTTTTATTTTTGATATAGGTTCACAATCATGTATAGTACTCGGAAAAGATCAAAAGTGTCAAAGAGCACAAGATTGTGCTCCTTCCTGTCAACTTGGAGTTCCGACTTGTTCTGACAGAATTTGTGGATGTATTGAGGGAATAAGAAGGAGTGTTTATTTTAAGAAAGACAATGTTTATTTGGGTAAATGTTCTTGTGGATGTAAACCACATTGTGTCCTAGGATTTTGCACATGTCCTTGTTGTTGAAAGCAAAAACTAAGACATGTTTGAGGTTAAGAGAATACTTATCTTATTATAATGAAAACTTAGAGAATATTTTATCTTATTTTAATAAAAGCATTGTCTACCAATTTGATATTTTCACTTCCTTCCTCCAATT
>JAJONQ010057512.1:0-15282 GCA_036250385.1 Solanum microdontum
CTCATTTAGGGCTTTGTTTACATAGATTTAGTTTCCTCAAATGCTTAATTTGTGCCAATAACTGATGTTAAATCCTTTATTTTCAGTTATATGGATTGAGGAACAAAGCAAGGACACTACCAGGCAAAATGGAACAACACAAGTTGAAGGAACGAAGAAGGGCGAGCCTGAGGATCACCAAGAGCACTCTGTGTGTCATCGAGTAGCTCATCAGAGCACCTAAATTTCCAATGTGCCAAGCCCTGAAGAAAAGAACCAAGTTGGCGATGAAAAGGAGTAGTCGGCGGATCACTTAGTGATTTCGTGAAGCTAAGATAGATCGACCAAAGTTACAGACCATGAGGATGCTGAGTACCGGGGAAAAAGGGCGATGGAAAATTACAAAGGGTGGCTCACCGGTGGTTCGACGAGCCCGAATTACTTTGCCGAGTGACTCTTCGTAGCACATTTTGTATGACTATAAATACGTTTTTGAACATTTAGTAGTATCACTTATAATATTACTCTTTAGAACAATTTTATTATTAATTTTTGAGCATCTTGAGACAGTTTTCTATCGTTTTACTTAGCTTTGAAGTATTGAAGAAATTCACTTTTGAAAAATTGAAAGTGGGTCTTCGGTATTCTTCAAATTAGAGCATTGTAAGGACACAATTACTCTTACCCAGTTGATGGATAATCAATTTGGTAACTGTTTTTACCTTTTTATAATGTCTAGCTAAAACCCCAATTCTTGGGGTGTGATCATGTGATTTTGGGCTAATTTAGTTTATGGGTATTGCTAATTGTTAGTTTAAATGCTATTTAGAAGTGAGTTTAATCATTAATTGTGGTTTAATTTCAGAATTGTAATTTCAAATGCAATTCTATGGTTGTGTTCATAGCTTTCTCGAGAGATAGGTTATACAACTAAAATTAATGATTGATGGTTTGTGGTTATTGGGTTGACATGGGTTCAGCTCGAGAGAGTGAATCCTAAACCCAAGCCCACACATTCATCTCGAGAGAGTGAATGGATTAAGGTGTGGGATGCTCTTACTTTTCATGCTTGTTGATGTTAGAGAGAAATCACTTGATTGGGGGTAAATTGGTCGAGAGAAAGTTTACATCCACTATAGCCTAACATACTCACTAATATCTAGCTATTTACTAATAGTTGCAATTTCCCATTTGCCTATAATCGATAACATCCCAAGAACTCGTCTCATTATTGTTAATTTTTCTTCCTATGACTGATTTGACCATGTTCATACTTCCCAATCGAATCTGAAACACGTACATCTCCCTCTGGGATTTGACCCTAACTCATTTAGTTGGGTTATATACTGATTAACCATCGTTGACGCTTACAATTGGATGAATTGTCCTTGAAACTTTATTAATCACTTGTGTGAAGATATTACTTTGCACATTGTGTGCGATGACACCTAGAATTTGCCCAGTTGGTCTGGTTGATTGAGTGATGCAAGCACTTGAAATGATCTTAGGCAACAATTTTGAAGAGTGAAAACAATTTGACAATATACCTCTTTTGTGGCCAACCTTGTGAGATGTGTGAACCTTGCTTGAACCTGATTTAACGTTGCAAGCAAACCTCATCCAATTCTAGGTGTAAACGATCGTAAATCCGTATAAAACCAAACTAAATGAGTTGGGGTCGAATCCCACAGAGAGTGGTATGTGATTTAAATTCAATTAGGAAGTGTAAGCGTGGTCTAATCAGCCATAGGAAAAGAAATTATAAAAAATAACCTTAATCAAATTAAAGGGGGAATGTCAGGTGGGGGTTTTGGTTTTCAATTAACAAGTACAAACAGTCACACAAACTTCGAGAAAACAATAGGAAAAAAGTATTCTCGGGATGTGATCGATTATAGGCAAATATACACATATGGGTAATTGCAAATATTAGTAAATAGCTAAAGACACGTGAGTAGGCTAGACAATAAGGGAGATAGTTTTCTCTCGAACAACTACCCCGAATCAAGTGATTTCTTTCAAACATCAACAAGCATGAAAATGAAGAGCAGCGCTCACCCTGATTCATCCACTCTTTAGAGCTAGATGGGTATGATTTGGTTTAGGATTTACTCTTTCGAGCTAAACCTAGCTCAACCCAATACCCGTAAATCAGTAATAAAAAATCGTAGTTCTAAAACCTCTCTCTCGAGCAAGCCAAGAACACAAAGATTGAATTGCATTTGCAAGTACAATTCATAGATTATACCACAATTAATGATTAAACTCACTTTAAAATAACATTTAAACTAATAATTAGCAATACCTATAAACTATGTCAACACATAATCACATAATCACACTCAAAAAATTTGGGTTTTAGCTAAACATCATGAAAAGGTAAAACCAGTTACCGACTGGGTAATAGTGATTTTGTCTTTCCAATGCTTCAATTTGTCGAAACATCGAAACCCACTTCCAAAATCTCCAAATTGAACCTCTAAGATTTTTCAAAGTTAAAAAAACTACCAAGAAAAAAGTTTTAAGCTAAACTCGTTTGTTCCAATGTATCAAGATACCTAACTAAAATTATCAAAATCTAATTTATAGTCGCGCAAAATAAGATAACAATGGCCATTTGGCGAAGTAAGTCGGGCTCACCGAACTACTCAGCGAGCCGCCCTTTGACCTCTTCCATCACCTTTTCGCCTTGGCATTCAGCATCCTTGAGTTCTGTGAATTTAAGTTATCTATCATTTCTTCGCGGAACTGTTCGGTGATTCACCAACTTGGTTTCTTCCCTCAGGGCTCGCACACTGGAACTTTAGGGCGACAAACTACTCACTAGGCGATTCGCCAAGTGCTGTTGGCGATCACCAGGTTTTCCTTTCTTCATTTCTTTAGTTTGTTTTATTCCTTTTTGCCTATTATTGTCCTTGTTTTGTTACTCAATTCATATACATGAAAATCTAGGCTTAAACATCAGTTTATGGCACAAATTAAGCATTTGATGACACTAAATCTATTTAAACAAAGCCCCAAATGAGTCCAAATCTCGGACTCATCAACACCCCCAACTTAAACTTTTGCTTATCCTCATGTAAACCTCAAGATTAGCAGTTCAAAAAGGATGCCTCAAATAGTGCTACATAAGACTCAACATGAATGCACACAACAAGACTCAACTTACTCATGCAATGATCAATTGTACACTCAAAGATTCAAATTGTGACTCACCATTATCAAAGATGCTCAAGTTCACAATACTTGCTTCAAATGAAGGTTCAAGCTCAACAAAGGTACTCACATGCCCTCACAACAAAGATGATGCCCTCTTCACACAAAGTTCTTCAACAATTTATAGATCCAGAATCACATACAACTTGCACACTCAAAAAGATGAACATATGCATGACTTCACCTATAGGATTACCCATATTTTCCAATAAACATTCATTTCAGCTCATTCAAAATCACAAGGTCTTTTCAAGGCTTGTAACGGTGCTGAGTGTAAGTGTATGGTCATTTAGGCTCAGCGGCTATTACCCCAATCAAAATGTGGTCTGAATATCACTTTCTTCCTTTTCTTCAACATTTTGATCATGTGCATAAGTCATCCCAATTTTCAACTTCAAATGGACTACCAGATACCCCATTTCTTTTGCACTTTCACTACTTTATTTCACAACTTTTTCATTCTCTCTTTTTTCTTTCTTCTTTTTTTTTTATTTGGAGGGGTTCCATTTGTTTTTTCAAGACCATTGCTCAAAGGGGAATGTTTCACACTTATTGATTTACCTTCTCTTTTCACCACATCCCTAACTTAGGTTTTTGGCCTAAGTTGGCTATTCAAACAAACCACACTTCATGAGAGTTATCGGTAAATGGATAAAGAGGGATCACAATTGTTCAAGTTTCTTCCAAGAAAAGGATAAGGCTCAATTGGGTTCAAGCAAGGTTCACACATCTCACAAGGTTGGCCACAAAAGAGGTGTATTGTCAAATTGTTTCACTCTTAAATTTTTTTGCCTAAGATCATTTCAAGTGCTTGCATCACTTAGTCAACCAGACCAATGAGGCAAATTCTAGGTGTCATCACTCATAAAGTTCAAGGTACGCTCATCAAACAAGGCATTGGCAGCAAAATCAAACCAGACTCCACACTTTCTAGATATTGTGCAATGTTCATCACAAGAGGCTCATACGATAACCGACTCGTCACAACAAGATGCAAAAAGTCCACACATTGTCTATGCAACTTCATTTGGCCTCATCGTAGCTGCACATTTATCTCATTCAATTAAGTGCACTATTTAAGTCATTAGTATTGATCATAACTGATACTCAAATTTGCACAAGAACAGCCACAATCACACAAAAAAGAAGTGGCACAAATTTTTCAAAATAGGTCAAAAACCATTTCCATTTAAAATAAGGAGCCACAAGCTCAATCATCCACACAAGCAAAACACCATCAAAACACAACTATAGATCTCAAAAACCCGATATATAAAAAAACAAAAATGTAGTCACAAGAAGTAGGTATGGAAATACCTCACCCAACTCACAAAAGAAAAACAGTTGTCCTCAAATGCAACTAAAACACAAAAATTAATAAAAACAACAGATAAAGAGGAAAGGATATGTCATCCTATCTACTCAGTCACTCCGTTTGTCGGGGCATCAATGCCCGGTGTAGAATCAGATGTCATGCTCTGGTCTTGAGCATTAGTGCCCGGGGTAACTCCCATGACTCGAGTCTAGGCCTCGGATGCAACACGGCGTACAAGTCTCCGAAAAGCCTCATAGCATTTCATTGCACTTGATATAGAAATAGTGCGGAAATTAAACTCATTTAAATCCAAAATATCAAAAACTTCATTCAAAGGAAAACTTGGTTACAATGGAAGTCTAAGTCTCACATGGCCTTCTTAGACCCAAGCTTAAAACATAATAGGGACACAACCCTTTCCAATAAAAGAAAACTACTAAAAATGTCTATTACATGAAATAAGGAAACATAAGTCTTGTCCTCGATCCATGAGGGCATACCAACTCTTGGAGTAAAGTAATCCAACACTTCAAACTAGCTAGGAGGAATCACTTGCCGGAACCTACACTTGTAGTAAAAACATGAAGAATATGGGTTAGTATACAGAAATGTACTAAGTATGATGACCATCCAAAACATGCTTTAAAAGGGGACATTTTGGTTGGAAACCATGCATTATGCCACTTTTTTAGAAACATCATGTTCAATAACATAAAAGACATCATATACGAGCATTTACATCATATAAGTCATAACTTAACACTTAAACAAAATCGCATGGAAACCATTACCTTTAACTTGGACCTTCACCTCTAGCAACTCTTATGCTATACCTTGTGCAATGTATGGATAGCTTCCCATACCACCATCCACAGTAGGACATCACATTTAGGTCACGTAAAGTAAACTTACCATTCATTTCCTTACATCTTTAAGCCATATTCATACATAAAAGACATATCATTTCATAAGGCTTGACAAGGGAAAGTAACTTATAATATAACCCAAGTATAGCATACATATCATATTAAGCATTTAAGAGTTAACATTCTGCAATCACTCCATTTAAGACACTTTCATATCATAGCCATTAAGATTTAGAGAAACTCACTATGACCCTCTCAAAGCCTACTCGTGCAATGTGTATAGGTAGCATCCCATACTACTACCTACAATTCGTAGTACCTATGAAGACCCACATTGAAATCTCACATGATGGGAAGTAAGCGTTAACCGACATAGACTATGAGAGCTTGTCATGCAATCTGGTGTCATAAGTCCCCACACTGTAAAGAGGTGGTCTACTTGCCTAAGGAAGACTTGTTTGTATAGCATAGGTGGATCAACTAGCTAGACCTATGCGGGCACATAGTTTATAGGATAAGGTACACGATCATTGAAACTCATGCCTAACTTTGGGGAAGTTTCCATCTAACCAAATCCACTCGGTGCTAGCCTACATTCCCATAGAATAGTTCATTACCTTGACATTATCACATATGAGGGGCACCATTGGCCTACCGACTCCAATTCATTCATTACACATGAAAGGCTGTCTTAAGCCTACCGATTCAAGGTACATTTAGGAAAGCTCATGAACTCTTCTTGAAAGGGTGCCATAGGTCTACCGGTTCAAGACTCATCATAAACCTTCTTGAAAGGGTGCAATAACCCTACCAATTCCAAGGTTCATTATTAACATGAGTGGAAGGGTGCTACTAGCCTACCGATCCAACGATTCAACAATCAACACTATAATCATTTATACAAGAAAAGGATGCATAAGCCCTATCAATTCAAGGTATAGTTTATATTGAAGAATCCTTCATATTCTATCATTAACATTCATAAGTGTGAAATTGAGAAAAGGCCTTCCAATAACAACACATTCACATTCAAGACATGACCACGTTAGCTTCATTGAATTCTCATTCATACAATGTCATGATAACACTTCAATTTCTCAGACTATGCCTTCAAGGCCATGGTCACAATGTACATAATAAGTAAACACCTCCACCTATCAAGTGGATCAACATCAAGTTAACAATTCTAAATCAACAAGTAGTTTCTCATATCTTGCCTTTAAGGCCATAAACCTCACATACCAATACACCCACAATGCACCATAAAATAAGCATGGGTAATGATATAATTCAACAATCTAAAGCCATTTAAATAAGTTCTGTTCAAATCCATTCATTATCAAGCAACCCACTTCATAAAGGCATAAACTAGGAATAGAGAGAAATCATGGGTTCATTGAGTATTTTCATCTTAAATCATCAATATAACAACAATATAACCATAATATGCCATTAGAAACCTTTTAAAAACATTTGGTGAAAGAACCCATGAGATTGCGCAAAACCCTAGATTTTTCATGAACTTGAAATCTTTAAAAGCTTACTTTGAAATTGGCTCTACGGTGAAAGCTAACCCTAGATGAATGATCACCATACCTTTGCTAATATTTCCCAAAAAAATTGATGAAGAAAGCCTTGAATCCAAAACCCTAGCTCCAACTTCTTATTCTTCCTTGAGTTAGAAAGAGATATAGAGAGAGAGAACTTTAGGATTTGATTTGGGAAAAATGAGAGAATGACTAGTTTAAAAGACTTAAAACCATATATATTTATCATATAAACCATTTAAAATCAACACCACATAATAAAACATTAAAACGAAATTACCAAAAACTGCCAACTTGAGGTAGCCCGTCAGGGACCACGCCCAACCAAACGGGTCGTGAGGGGCACCACGGCTCGTGTTGGTGCTTGTGGTCCTTGAGGCAGTGTGCCTCCCATCCTTGCCAAGCCCTCCAAGGCCAAGGAAAGTCAACGGAAGCTCCCACAATCCGTGGTTCACACCACGAGTCGTGGTAAAGCTCGTGGTCATGGGGCAGCACCTAGGCAAAATTGCCTTGCCTCCCTTGAGCCTAAGTGAACTCCAAGTTCACTTTCATGGACCGTCTAGGGCACCACGGCTCGTGGTGGTACCCGTGAACTTCGGGACAGTAAGTTCCTCAACTTGCAACATCACCCAACAAGCTAAAGCAACCCCACGAGCCTTCCCACGACCCGTGGTCATGACCATGAGTCATAAAGTGGCTCGTGAATGGGTGTCTTGGCTTGGCACCAAACTTGAGCATGTTGCCTTGTCACCACAGGTAGCACCACGGGTCGTGAAGACCCTCTTGGTCTAGGGAGGCAGTAGCTAGGACTAGTTTTAGGTAGCCTAGGTTCCCAAACCATGGCCAACACCCAAAACCCCTTGCCCTTGCCCTTAACTCTTGACATTGATCCCACGTTTAGGCTCTAGTTAAACTTATCATTTTCCAAGTCGTTACAGTCTATAGAAGTATCCCTCAAGGAATTCTGAATGGCCGACTGTACCATAGCCTCCTCAACCTCAGTCAGGCCCTCATATGTGGTCTCCTGTTGGACAGTGAGTTGCTCCTTATCAGCCTCGGACTTAGCTGCCACATCATCATCTTTAAACTCATCTTCCATGGTAGTCGAAGGCACATTAAAATAGGCTGGAATATTTGTGTCCAGGTCATCGGGGATCTCGACGGTCCCAAAAATCATCAACATAGCTATGGACTTCAGCTGGTACACATTTTTTCTCAACTCTACAATTGCGGCCTTTAAGACCGTAACCTTATGAGTGGCTTCGTGAGGGCATCGATAACATCTCTAAAAGGGGTCAAAGCAGCGGTGAGAGTTGTCTCAAACATCCTAGGTACTGTAGCCTCTAGCCTAGAGGCACGCACATCAACGGAATAGGCTAGGTGCCCCATCTGTAGCAGCATGACCTGGGTTAGTGGAGGTCGGGATGTAGCAGTACCGACAACATAGCTAACAGCTCGATGTCACAGAAGGGGCAGAGCTAGAATTACCTGAAGGCCTAGAGGCCGGAGTAGGCAATACTGCCTCTGCATGTAGTGTATCAATGTCAACAGCCAGGTATGTATCCACCGAAGCTGCCCTCTTTTTCTCAGCCTCATCCTTCAAGTACTCGGCCTCAATACGTCGGATGTCAGTAGAGGAGGTGGGAATCACTTCCACGTCATTCTTCTCATCACGTGGTACTCTGACTTACCTGCATAACTCTGTGATCAACACCGAAAAAGGGAGTGATGTCTGCTGCATAGCTCTCATGGCCATCTCCTGTCTAATGATGGCACAAAGATTGATGCTCTTCCCGGCAATGATAGATCCAAGACAGACCGCCTTTGTGTGGCAGAGGATAGACTCGTTCTTGGATGGCATGATTACGATACTTATGAAGCCGAACCAGTACCTCTTTGCTATGTTTTGGTCTTTCTTCTCGATTGGTACTCCATCCTCGATACACTTAGGAGTGCTGTCAGATAAAAGAGGTGCTAACTAGCTTCTCATGTCCTCCTAGGAAGACCTCTTAATCATGCTCTGGTAGTCATCTACAATTCTTTTAGTGCACTCCAAAACGACGTTTATATCTTCACTATCACATTTTAGTTTCCTACCTTAACAACCATATAGACTCTTGCCTTGAAAGTAGCAGCCTTCCTCTTTCCATATGGCACTAGAGCTCCATAGGCAGTGTAAAACTCCCGGACCAAATTAGGACTGTAAGGGCTCCAGGGTTTGGTGAAGATCTTGAAGTGGTGGGATTTCAAGATGCGCCATACTCTGGATATCCATCCACCACACCATATGTGGACAATCTATTCTCTTCGATGATAGTCCTTAGTCCTTCGGCCTTTAGTCTGATGAGAGACTGGGGAGGGGTACCATGTGCATGAGGTGTAGGGACCACACTGTGATTTGGAACTAAAGAAGAAGAAGTAGTTTGAGGTACCGGATTCTTGATAGATCATTCATCCTCTTGGAGCGCAGTTCAACTCTCTGGGCCAATAGTAGCTGATCATCCTCATGAATAGACATGATAGCCTGAGGATCTTGGTGTTCCCCCTCGCTTTTAGAAGTGGCGAGGTGAGTCACGTAGACTCTCTCACTGCCAGAGCTGACCTTTGATAACTCAGCTATGGGTGCCTTGCCCTTTCCTTTTCCTTTGCCACCCATGGTAGGAAGTTTTGTTGCCTTTACTTTGGATGTTGTTACATCATCATCGATGACGATTCCTTTTGCTCGTTTGCGGGGTGCCATGTCTCATCCTGGTACTTTGCGTTTAGCCATTTCTGCAAAATACATCAAAAAGAGGTAGAAATAATTCAAGAAAATTTATAGAATTCAAGTGCAGAAAGACTTGTCCAACCAGTAGATGAGTCACCTAGCTGAGCCAGATCGGGCTCGCCGAAAGGAACAACTCAAAATTTTTCCAAAAATCATGTAGGTCGGCGATATTGAGGGCCCTTCGGCAAATCGACGAGCTCAGACTAGCCCGCCGAAATTTATAGTGTGTTTTAGGGGTTAGGGGCGTAGAAAGGGCGATCACATGATCTTTTCAGTGAGTCGCTGAGTGATCTCAACGAGCTCAGGCTTCCCGCTGAAAGTTGAAGCCTCAAAATAGAAAAATTCAGCAAGTAAGGGGCTATCAAAGAGGGACGTTGGCGAACCGCGGAATCGTTCAGCGAGCTCGACCCAACTCGCCAAACTGCCCAACGTTCCAAATTTCACCCTGTTTCCTAAATCCAAGCCCGCAAACACCAAAATCAAAACCAAACTCACACACTATGCAATTCATACAAGACCCACAAGAACCATGCCTCCGGGGTACTCAGAATTCCCCCGATTTGGCCAAAATTAGCTATTTGACGACTTTTGCCCTTAAGAATGGCATCAACCGCTCCATCATTGGGAAAATTGCATCATTTGGCTCAATTAGGGGTTACTTAGACTTCACACAATGAGACCCAACATAAAATAACCACAACCCATCAATTTAGAGTCAATTTTAACGTATTAAACATGGGGATTCATCATTTTAAGCAATTAGTCATAATTTTTGAAATACAAAATAGGCAAACCAACGCATCAAACACGATTTAAGCACATGCCCAACACACAACAACACAATTTTAACAAGTGCATTCGAGTTCAACTACTAATCTAGAGTTTGGGGTTAGGAAAACCAACCTTAATGTCGAATAGAGAAGTTGATAAGCTAGGCGGCAAAGTAATCCAAATCAAAGCACACGATCAGACACAAAAAGTGAATAAAAGCGGACAATAATGAAGATCTAAAAAGCGGGCAAGAATGTATGAGGTTACAAAAGAGAGAATGTGAAAGATTTTTGAAATTTTAAATCGTTTAGCCTTTTAAAACCTTTCAGTTCGCAGCCCTTTCGGCAGTATTAGTCGACCACGTTGAACCACTCGGCGATCCTCCATGTGGTGACTTACCTCACCGAGTTTTACAACACCTCCACTCAATTTGGGGGTCCAAACGACCGATTAAAACAGGCCCACCAACCTGTTCGTTGAGTCGCTGATTCATCCAATGGCCCGCCGATTTTTACAAACTTCCACTTCATGTTTTTATGAGTTCAACAACGGTCCAAGTCAGACTCACCGACCTCTTTAGTGAGTCGTTGATTGGACTATTGGCTCACCAAATTGCGCATTCTCAATCACACTCCACCTTTCAACCTGCACAATCGTTATTCTAAAAAAATACAGAGCATTAAAAACATGGGTTGCCTCCCAAAAAACTCCTTAGTTAACATCGTGGAACGATGCAAGTACCAATTCAAACTTCATTTTTGGGGTTTGCCATAGTATCGCTAGGCCACCCACCTTTTTGTCTTGGGTTGAAATGTGAAGAAATCTGACCCATTTGGGTCTCCAGCTGCTTAATTGAGACTAAGTGAGAGGTCACCATCTGGTTTAGAGTTCATACATCCTCCTTCATTTCCTTCAACACTTTATCGGACCCTTCAACCTTGTTGAGAATGCGTGAGAGCATATCTTCCGTACGACCACCCTCAGAATCTTTGGGCTTTTGACACTCATGGGGAGGAACATACCTATCCTTCTCTCCTTCTCTTTCTTTCCAAGTGGTGTTACGATCATGCCAATCTCTATCACAGTCTCTCCAGCCTTCATCTCTATTCCAACCCTGATTTCTACCCGATCTTGGGTAGTTAGCACGATAACCTCCTCCTTGGTTGGCTAGGAAGTTCACTTCCTCATTTTACTGGGCTTTAAAATGTTTACTCATCCAACAACCACAACATTAACATTCATTGTACCAACACCCATGACATTTTTAGACAAAATATCCAGCTAGGTCATCATCTTTGCCATGTTTTGGTCTCTCTCTTGATCTTTTTCAATATTCTCCTCTGTCATTCTAAATTTTAGAGGAGAGACTTGGTCCTCACGAGTGTACCATGCCTTGTTGATCATGGTCATGCAATCAAGGAGTTGGGAAGCTATTTCATAGGGTTGTTGCGTTATACCTTCGGGAACAAGTTGATCAGCAACTCCTTTGTTCACTGAGTCAAGACTCATATAAAATTATTGCAGCAGCAGGTTGTCGGGTAATCCATGATTTGGACATTGTAGAAACAACTTCTTAAACCTCTGCCAAGTCTCATGGATTGGCTTACCCTCCAAGCATTTGAAACTTTGGATGATATCCCTAAGCGTCATCATCTTTGCTGGAGGGAAAAACCTCACTTGGAATACTGTGATCCGCCCCATCCAAGAGGTGATTGAATCTCTTGGCAACTCAGCCAACCACTTGCTTGCCTCGCCCAAATAAGAAACTAGGAACAACCTCAACCTGACCCATTCGTGAGATATGTTCTTGAATGAGAACAGTCAAGAGACATCAACAAAATTACTGATATGATCATATAGATCCTTATGAGATAGCCACCCAAATAAACCCTTCAGTTGTCGGAGCTGAAACATGGTGCTTGTGATGTGAAAAACAATGTTTCCTTTCGCTGGAGGCAAACGAATTTCCCCAATACCACCCATTTGGACTGGGTCATTGATGTTTGGATCATTGACATCATTGATGTTTCTAACATCATCTTGGTGGCCCAGTTGGCTACCATTTCTTCCGTTAATTCTCATCTCCTCAACTATTTTAACACAAGCAACACAAAACCAAAAACAAAAATAAGTAGATTCAAGTATAACCAGAAAGAACATAATTCAACTTCACCAAAATAATTTCAAAAAACACCATTCCCCGGCAGCGACACCATTTTGTTTTAACGTTTCAAACACACCTCATCAAATTCTAGGAGTCTACGATCATAAATCAGAATAAAACCCAACTAAATGAGTTCGGGTTAAATCCCACAAGGAGCGGGACGTGTTTTAAATTCAATTTGGAAGTGCAAGCGTGGTCTAATCAGCCATATGAATAGAAATTATCGAAAAGAACCTTAATCAAATTAAAGTGGTGACAAGAATGTCAGATGGGGGTTTTGGTTTTCAATTAACAACTATAAACAATCACACAAACTTTGAGATAACAATAGGAAGAAGTATTCTCGGGATGTGATTGATTATAGGCAAATATAGGCATATGGGTAGTTGCAACTATTAGTAAATAGCTAAAGAGAAGTGAGTAGGCTAGACTATAAGGGAGATAGTTTTCTCTATAACAACTACCCCGAATCAAGTGCTTTCTTTCGAACATAAACAAGCATGAAAATGAAGAGCAGTGCAAACCCTAATCCATCCACTCTTTCAAGCTATAGGGGTAGGATTGGGTTTAGGATTTAATATTTCGAGTTAAACCCAGCTCAATCTAATACCCACAAATCACTAATCAAAAACATTAGTTCTAAAACCTCTCTCTTGAGCAATCCAATAACACAAAGATAGAATCGCATTTGCAAGTACAATTCATAGTTTAAACCACAATTAATGATTAAACTCACTTCAAAATAGTGTTTAAACTAATAATTAACAATACCTATAAACTATATAAACCCATAATCATATGATCACACCCCAAGAATTGAGGGTTTATCTAAACATCAGAAAAAGGTAAAAACAGTTACCGATTGATTATTTATCAATTGGGTAATATTAATTTAGTCTTTACAATGCTTCAATTTGTCAAATCTTGAAAACCCACTTCTAAAATATCCCAATTGAACCTCTATGATTCTTCAAAGCTAAGAGAAACTGTAGAGAAAATAGTTCTAAGCTAAAATCGTTTGTTCGAATGTATCAAGATGTGTCAAGATACCAAACAAAAATGTTCAAAATCTAGTTTATAGTCGCCAAAAAATAAGCTACGAATGGCAATTTGGCAAAGTAACTCGGGCTCGCTGAACCACTCGATGAGCTGCCCTTTGACCTCTTCCATCGCTTTTCCGCCTTGGTATTCAGCATCCTTGAGTTCTGTAATCTAGGATGATCTATCATTGCTTCGTGGAATTGCTCGACGATTTGCTGACAACTCTTTTTTGTTGCCGACTTGGTTTCTTCCCTCATGGCTGACACACTGGAACTTTAGGAAGACAAACAAGCCAATCGATGATTCGCCAACTGTTCTTGGCGATCACCAGGCCTACCTTTTTTCATTTCGTCAATATTTTTTATTCCCTTTTGCATGTTAATGTCCTTGCTTTGTTCCTCAATTCATATACATGAAAATCAAGGCTTAAACATCAGTTTATGGCCCAAATTAAGTATTTGAAGACACTAAATCTATATAAACAAATCCCAAAATGAGTCCAAATCTCAGACTCATCAGAATCCTCTTGAGCTTTACCCTTTTCTTGGAATAAACTTGAGCAATTATGAACTCTCTTTATCCATTTACCCATAACTTTCATGAAGTATGGTTTGTTTGAATAGCCAACTTAGACCAAAAGCCTAAGTTGGGAGTGTGGTGAAGGAAGAAGGAGAGTCAAGAGGGGTGAGAAATCCCCCTTGAGTGATGATTTTGAAAAAGATGGAATTCCTCCATGTAAAAAAATAGAAAAGAGAAAAGGAAATGAAAAAGAAGAAAGAAAATAAAAAGACAGAAAAGGTTGTCAAATAAATTAGTGGAAATTGTAAAAGAAATGGGGTATCCGGTAGTTCATATGAAGTTGAATAATGGGGTGGCTTATGAAGATGTTTGAAATGTTAAAGAAAAGGATGAAAGTGATGTTCAGACCATACTCCATGAAGGTAGAAGCCACTAAACCTAAATGACCATACCTTTACAGTTAGCTTCGTTACAGGACTTGAAAAGACCTTTGTGATCTTGAGTAAGCTGAAACTAATGTTGATTGGAAAATAAGGGCAAACCTATGGGTGAAATCATGCATGTGATCATCTTTGTGAGTGTGAGAGTTTTATGTTATTCTGAAACGCTAAATTGTAGAAGAAGTTTTGTGTGAATATGTAATAATTTTGGTTGTTAGGGCACATGACTACGTTTGTTGAGCTTGAACTTGCATTTGAAACAAGCATTGTGAACTTGATCATATTTGATAATGGTGAGTCACAATTTGAATCTTTGAGTCCATAATTGATCATAGTATGAGTAATTTGAACATTGTTGTGTGCATTCATGTTGAGTCTTATGCCGCACTATTTGAGACATCATTTTTGAACTGCTGATCTTGAGTTTTCCTTGAGGAAAAGCAAAAGTTTAAGTTGGGGGTGCTGATGAGTCCTAGATTTGGACTCATTAGGGGCTTTGTTTTGATAGTTTTAGAGTCCTCAAATGCCTATTTATTCTATAAACTGATATTAAAGCCTTGTTTTTCAGGTATATGGATAAACGAGCAAAACCAGGACACTACCAGGCAAAAAGGAACAAAACAAGCTGAAGAAGTGGAGAAAGGCAAAATTGGTGAT
>JAJONQ010057513.1:0-12019 GCA_036250385.1 Solanum microdontum
AAATCAAATCTACGTTATTGTTTCCTTCTGAAACGCAACAACTATTAGCTGGAATGTATCAAACCTTATGTATCCCGTGCACAACGCTATGTATTCCGCAAACAACATTTTTAAGGAATTTTTGGTAAATAGAAAACTAGAAGGAATAGGATGTTATTTAGTACTTATAATATGTGGTTCCTATAATTTATACTTTTATGTTTTAAGGGAGATCAATTTTGGGCCAGCCCATAATCCATTTTCTTCCAATTTTGGGCCAGCCCAACTCCAATCAGCAGCCCACTTCTCCTCAGCCCAATACCCAACCCAATTTTTTAACAGACCCACCGTACAACATACAACAACAATACCATATGACCCTTCTTCTTCTTCAAACCCAGACGTTCTTCTTCTTCCTGCAAAGTGCAAACCCAGACGAACCAGTGAGCGGGGAAACCCAGAAACGAAAACGCGAAAATCACGCAGCCGAGCGACCCAAATCGCAACCCGGAATCCATCGCGCGTCCTCTCCGTACTAGAATGTTGGAGAATCGAGACAGATGTTGAAATCATGTTGAGAATGGTACTAATTCGAGCTGGCCGACCTTATCCCTTCAAGAGAGGTTTGAATTTTCAATTTGAGTTCCCCCCTCCCCTAAATTAATCTCCAATCTTTGATTTCTTTCATTATTTTTTGTTGAAAATTGTGGAGTTGAGGGAATCTTGATGTTGTTCTTTAGTCATTTGGTGGAACCAGACATTATTTTGATTTTTGAAATTTCATCTAGGTTCGAACTTGAAATTCTTCCCCTCCCCCAAATTATTGTGGAGTTCAGGGAATCTTAATTGTTTCTGGTCAAGATTTTAATTGTTTTTGGATTTTTTTTATTGATAAAAAATTGATTTTCTTGAGAATATCTTTACCTTCTTTTCTTGATTTTTTTTTTTTTTGATAAAGAGTTCTTTTCTTGATTTTCCTTCCTCAATTTTTTGTCGCAGAACCAAAATCTCCAGAAAACTAACTTAGCAGTAAGGTGTGGTTGATAAGTACTTCTCGACATTATGAATGAAGGTTTTTATTTCTGGGTTTTACATGGTGGTTTATGATTCTTTTTTAACTGAATACTTTTCTACAGATTGTGCAAAAACTTTTGTTGCTGATGTTACTGTTCGGCATTCCTCCCTTTGTGCGGATGCAGGAGTTTCTGTTGATAGTTGCTATATTGAGGTACTTAATTCATGTGCTTTTGTATCTCTTCAATGTGTTGTAAATGTCTACTTAGATGACGCTAGTCTTATATGCCTCAGTACATGGATATAACAATCTTGATCCTTGTTCAGTTCCCAAAATAGAAAAAAGATTAAAATGCCAAAGTCGAGAGAAAATTCACTTTCTCATGGTCATTTTATTTACTTATTTGGAGAAAGGAAGGGGTGTAACATCCACGGTCTTAAGAACTTATGGATAAACTAGTACCCAGTCTTATATAAACTCAGCCATTCATTTTGCAGCTGTTGTTAATATTGCAAGCTTTCTCAGTCAACGTTTTCTTTCCAGAAGAATCCTATATGTTTGCTCTCCTCTTTCTGTTGAACGTTATGTAGTAGTTCTTTCCTTTAGACATTTTTTGTTACAAGATGGATTTTATATGGGAAACATATAAAATGCATATTTTTTTGTTCCTTGGGTTTTAGCAATGAGAAGAATGTCAAAGAAGTTGACTGAATGAACTAACTGAAGCCTTGTTTGGAAGTAGTGACTATAGAGCAACTAAAGTCCTTGTTTGAATTAGATCTTCATTTAGACATCTGAATTGTTTGCCTCCTCTTCTAGTCTCATTTTACATTCTTTTCTAAGAAAGAGCTAACTGTGTTGTGCATATATTCTAACACTTGTAATCTCTAGAGTGCTTCTTTGAATCCCTTGCTAGTTTTGTCTATTAAATCGTTATGTTTGGGGACATGGTAAAAGTTTGGTATTATTACCTTTAGTTAATTATTGTGTGACAAACATCTTAGGGAGGGGAGTATAAAGTAAGAGAGAGAGTAACTCTGTGAGGGCACAGGGGTCAATGCGAATAGTGGCATTATTAGTGAATGTTGGAGATCTCGCAAGAGTGGTATGTAGCCTCTTCATAATGATGATCACCCTAATCTCTAATGCAACACTTTCTAGAGATGCCTTAGTGTGTTTCTTTTGTGTACTGTTTCTTTCCCTGGCTCCTTACAAATTTAATACAGTAAAGTGCTCTTTTAAATGATACTGTAAATGAAGTTATCGTAGAAAAAGAGGATTGGTTCTCCTCTGACAGGGATGCGAACAGGTTGGGGGCTATATCAGAATTGATTTTGTAAATAAATTAACTTCAACTGTTTGATAGGCGTGTTTCCTATTGGGGCAGATGTTCAGATTATTTTTCTCCCTGCATTTTTATCATCACTTGGTAGTGATATAATTCAGATATTTCTTTAGATATATCCTATACTCAATTTTATAATTCAGATATCACATGGACTGTGCTGTGCTATCTGTATTTTCAATTTTATCCTTTTTGCTGGTATTCTTCACCACACTATTCATGGCTTCGGTGCACTAATTTAGCTTTAAATTATTCAAAATCTTGTTTGAAAAATTTGTTGTTTGTAATGTTCACAGATATGTCATTACTCCATACAGTGAGTATCCTCAGTTGCTTGGGTTTCTCTTGAAACTGCTCAATGCTGAACTGGCTTGGTCAACAAGAAGAGAGGTTTTGAAGGTAACTGCAATGCTGTTGGTCCAATATATATATTTTATTTGGATTAGTCAGTACTTAAGTTCATTGAGGATGAATTTTGTAGGTTCTTAGCATCATGGGTGCTTTAGATCCCCATGAGCACAAGCGCAATCAGCAAAGCTTACCTGGATCCCATGGTGAAGTTACAGGGGTGACTGGTGATCCTGGTCAACATATAAGATCAATGGATGAATTGCCTTACGGATCTCTGGCCATCCTTTGCAACATCTGAGGATTATTTTTCCACTGTGAGACTTAAACCTTCAACTTATTATTTTCTTTTATGGATTTCCTAACTGGCATCTACTGCTGCAGGTTGCTATCAACTCACTCATGCGGATTCTCAGGGATCCATCTCTGTCAAGTTACCACCAGAAAGTGGTTGGATCTCTTATGTTTATTTTCAAGGTCTGCAGACTCAGTTGGGCACCTCATTTCTCATTGTTTTATAGTTGTTTCTTAAGCAGGATTCCTATATTATTATCCTGCTTGTCCTGTTTCTTCTTTTGACACTGGTAGTCCTGAGACACTTATTTGTAAAATGTCTTCTGACTTTTGCATGTATAGTCAATGGGCCTGGCGTGTGTCCCTTATTTGCCTAAGGTTAGTCCACTATCTCACATAACGAGGGTATATACGTGAATTGTTGCTCGCATTCCATTGTATAGCTTACTTTATCAATTTTGCTGGATGTTTATGTTTAAAAATGTGAGTTCATCCTTCCTTTGGTGTTTCATCAAATGTGGTTCTTTAGCATGTCACCAACAGTGCACCTGGTTGTTCACACGCGGCAGACCCTCCCATTTGCACCCTTTTTACAGAACAAAGGTGTAAGAAAAAGAACCTGAGATGAATAAAGATATCTCAGGTCTTTACTTTTTTAACTTATAAAAGTAGGGGACAACCAGCCAATGACACGGGGAAGTTGAGAACTTAAGTAGAACATAGTGAATATTATTGCTTGTAATTAGTATACCCTTCTTTTCCCAAACATTAGTTGTGGATGATTTTATCAGAGATGCTTATTTATGATTGTATCTTTTATTTTTCTGTAGGTTTTTCCTGATCTCTATCACATTGTATGAATATGTGAGGATGGTCTAAAGGAATTTATAACATCGAAACTTGGAACCTTGGTATCTATTGCACGACAGGTAATATTTTGTTTTAATTATATTGTTTGCCTTGTTGTTCTTTTGGATTGGTTATTTTCGAGCTCAGAGTGATGCAGTTCAGGGAGTCCCTTGTATTCTCTTTTGATATTTGACTGTGAGAACACAATCTAATTTTCAGTTGGGGTGCCTCCCTTGTAGTCATTTTGTTGATTGTTTCTGCATATAGTGATTGTGCCGTTGTCGGGCGTACTTCTCTTTCTTTGTTATGGATTGGTGTGCCCAATTTGATATTGTGGTTGTTTCTGTTGATATTGTGTTGGATTGGTCTATTTTAGTTTTTGATTTGTAGTTTGTAGCTTCTTTGTTTTTGTTTTGATAATAAGATTTGGATTGATGATGCCCGATGATGGATAGAGGGTGACAACTTTCTTAAGGATAAATCGTCGATTGCTTGTGAGTGTTTGATTGTGGCAAAGTCTGAGTAGCTGGTGCTGAATAGATGCATGAGGTTGCCTGATGATGGGTTGGTTGACGACTTTTTAAGGGCAAAATTGTCATCTATTTGGGAAGGTTTTGACAAGGTTGGTACTAAGAGCATAGTCATACATGTGAATTGTGTTGAACATACCTCTCCATTTTTAAAAGGTTGAGCATGTTATGAATGATTTTGTGACAACTCTTACAACTCTTTTTGTGACTTTTTATTCTTGGCGGTTAAAATGTTCAATGCTACTTGTATTTTGATAAGGAAGTAAGATTTTGAACCATCTTGATTGATTTGCAGGCCATGTGTTGTGAGTTGTTGAATAATGCCTTGTGTTTGCTTTTGTCACCTAGAACTTGCCCGGTTGGTCTTGAAATGTTGGTCTTGATTGAGTTTGGTTGGAGAAATGATCTTAGGCTTTCTTTGATGTTCTTGAAGTCCACTTGGCCTAAAAATCCCACCTTTGTACTAAATATATCCTTAGTTGTCCCCTTTGAGCCTATTCCTTTTTATTGGCAACCACATTACAAGCCTTATCCCTTTTGAAAAAGTAACCCTCTTGTGAACCCTTCCCTCCTTGAAATTGAGGTTGTGAAAGTTGAGGCTAAAGGCCTAAGTTGGGGGTGTTATGGGAAATTAATTGAAGGGATGCTTACCACATGAGGGTTTGAAATAAAAAAAAAAGGTACAAAAAGAAGAAGAGAGAAATTGAAAGTCTTAAAGAAAGTAAAAACTTTGAAAAAGAAAGAAAGAAAGAAAGAAGAAAGAAGAAAGAAGAAAGAAGAAAGAAAATAAATAAATGAGGCTTGAATTCTCCGAAAGTTGAAAATGGTTGCATGTGGGGAATCTAAAGTGGAAATAAGAAAAGAAAAATGGAAAGTAGTGTGGAATGTGCATGGGTTTGGAAAGTGAAGAAAAGTGGAGAAAGTTGGAAATAATGAGTTGTTGTGTAGTGTTCAAGGAGGGTGTAGTCACTTATACCTAAATGATATCCTAACCTTCCCTAAGCCTACATTACAAGCTTAACAAAGTCCTTTGAGATTTCTAACCAAAAGGAGTTAAGTCAGTATTGATTGAAAATATGGGCAAGCCTATGGTGTGACATTTGTGTGCATGAGATGATTCTTTGTGAGTGTGAGTGTTGCATCTTTGTCCCTTGTCTTGTTTATATGTGTGTGGTTTTGGGATACTTCTTTCTTGTGAGGGCATGTAAGTTGAAAAAGTGGTGATTTTGAAAATTCCTAATTGAGTCAAGTGAGCATGTGAATGAGTTAATGAGTTGAGTCATTTCTTGAGTTTGAGTTGTTGTCACTTAAATGATTCTTGGTTTTTGAAAATGTTTCATGAGAATGAGAGGATTTCTTTTGTGAAAAGTTTGCATGTGGACTATTTGTTAGTACCAACCGAAGCCATTACCTTTTTGCTTAATTGAGAAAGGGAAATTGATTTGTTGTGTGTTTTGAAATAAGGGCCTCTTGTGTTTTTGATTTTCTTTACTTGAGGACAAACAAAGTTTCTAAGTTGGGGGTGTTGATGATTTCCACTCATTTGAGGTTCTTTTCGTAGTTATTTTGGCTTGCTTCAGTTTAGAAATTGGTGATTTTAATGTGGTTTTTTTCATATTTGCATGAAAATGAAATGGAGAGTCGATTTAGGAGATATTTGAAGAAACCAAGTGAACTTGAGGCAAAAAGAGGTCAAGAGCTGAAAATGTGATTTCTGGCAGGAGAAAGTATCCTTCACGAACGCGCTTGAAGAAACCAAGTGAACTTTATCTGCCTATTTGAATGTCTTCATTTAGGGGAAGATGTTTGCTAAACCTGAACTCAAATCATGCATTGAGGAGTTTGAAGAAAAGTTGAATAAATTCGACATTGAGAGGAAGGAACAAGAACTTACTGCCAAAAATGCTCAAAGCCATCAACAGAAAGTTGAGAGCTTGGACAACATCACGGTGACTGAAAAAGAAGAAGAGGAAATCAGTGAATCTGAAATTACTGGTGCCTACACTCTATCATAAACTTATGCACAGTCCTGGAACAATTTATATCTTCCTTAATCTCCTAGCGCAGTGCCTTGTTTGAAATACTTGAGTCCATCCTGACTACTAAATCTCTGGAAGGTCTTCGTGCAAGTCAACTTGCATGTAGGGTAAGCATTATTTCAAACATCTGTTCACGTATCTCCTACTAGTGCCTTCTATGTTCTCTTTTGGGTAATTGAGTTTGTTGTTTAGTTGGTCTAGGTTTGTGTTATTTTTTCAGGATAGTGGTGACTGTTCAGGAAAGCAACCTTTGCATCCACAGGGCTGCTTTGGGGTACTCTCCAGATGAATCAGTTCTTCAAAAGTTCTAGAAGCTTTGTGAACGCCAACTACCTGCAATTTAGTAGGTTTCTCCTTGATCCATCCTCCTCACCTCCCATAACTTCAGAAACAGCCAACAACAGAAAACTCTTATTAGAAGGTTCATGGGGTTTGGGGAGCATTGAGTCAATACCTTGGGTTATTTTCCCATCTTTGCTCCGTTTATTTTGAGCTTTTTGATTACCATCACATGGACCTGTTTGATCAACTTTATCAGGGAATTGGGGTTGTGGGAGAGTTAAGTCAATACCTGACTTTTCCACCTGCTGCTTTTTGAAATTATTTTCCTGCAAATTTAGGTTGTTCACTGGTTTGTAGACTTTATTTTGATGTTGCAATTTTTTTTGGGTATCCTAAGCACCTTAAACACTAGCTGTCATATTAGCATTAGCCTGTGGAGGAGAAATTTGGGGAATTACCTAATTGCTGGTATTTGCAGTCTTCTTGCCCTTGATTTTATTTGCAGCTTCAGCTTCTTTTCTCTTCTTGTATTCCTCATCTCTTCTCTTTATGTTACAAACTTGTGATATGTGTCCTTGGTGTTTGCAATAAGAAACTCTGGTAGTCCCTCATATTGGATGGCTTGCCATCTTCCCACAGTAAAGTCTTCTTCATCAAACCCCATCCAAACAGGAGGAGGTTTTTCTTTCGTAATGTCTATTTGCATCCTAATTTTTGCCACACTGCCTCTATTTTTTTTGGAGAGATGCAGCATCCAAATATAAAGTTTTACCAATAGGAGATAGGAGGGCAGTCAAAAACTCTTTGTTATAGCAATGCCAAGGTAGCTCTGGTAGAGTAACCCATACATGCACTATGGGGGTCTCTTCCTCAGGAGTGTAGGTGGGGGTCTAGACTTGGAATCTCATTAATTGATCCTCAATGTACATCTTTTGTATGTTCCACACAGAAATATGATCTTCTTCGTTGTCCAAGTCAATATAAATATGCCTCGTATTAAAGTGAGCTATTTTGACACCACAAGTAAGCTGAGTATGAAGGATAAAACTCTTCCTGATAAGTTCAATTTTTGCGTAGTGTTTGTGAACTCCCCAACCATAGTGTATTTGCATCTTGAAGCTAATTTCACCAAAAAATCCTCTTTTTTAAAAATCACTGCTGGCAGGCCTTATCTTGTAGGGAGTGTAGGAGTCAATATCTCAATAGGGATTTCATTCTTAGCTTGGTTAGCTCGTAGTCTTGTTGCAAAAGTTTGGATCACAGTGAAAGGACCTGGTTCAAGGGTCAGCCCATTTTTGGTGTTTGTATATTTTATTCGTATAGATATTCGAAGGTGACAGTGCAATTCGGAAATTTTTTGAGGTGTTTTTATGTCTTTTTCTTTATTTTTATATTTTTCGGACGTTTACGAATTAAATTTTTTGATTTTTTTTGGCAGTCACGAAAAAGTGTGAACTTTTGATATTGTATTCGCATCGATATTCTAAGGTGACTGGTGCAATTCGAGAATTTTTTGAGGTGTTTCAATGTCTTTTCTTAATTTTTATATTTTTCAAACGTTTACAAATTAAAATTTTTGATATTTTTCAGACAATCACGAAAAAATGGAAATTTCGATATTCTACTCGTATCGATATTCTAAGCTGACAAGTGCGATTCGAGAATTTTTTGAGGTGTTTCTATATCATTTGCTTATTTTTATATTTTTCGGACGTTTACGAATTACAATTTTGGCTTAAGTTATATGCGGCCCGTAAAGTTGTCCGCATAATTCATTTAAACACCTCAGTCGCCATCTGCAGCAATGTATTTAGCTAACCACAGTATAACAGTCTCTCGCTGCTCAGCATTCCTCTGGAAAGCGCCGCTCCGCACGATGTCCCATCTGTAATCAAACTCCGCTGTGTTTAGTGACCAAGAGTGACCCGTGGTAGGTCTATAGAGAAAGCGGCTGATGGTGGCATGTGATATGTCCACCGGACAACCCCGAACCATAGTGGAAGTGAGAGGGTCCTGGGCTCTAGGCTTTGACCGCTTGGAGATCGAACCACGGAGAGTGGCGGCATAGGAGGCGTAGAACTCCCGTACAATCTCCTCACTATAAGTACCTGGGTCTTGAGCCATCCAGTCACACTTGTGAAGGTTAAAAAGCAGGTGGATGTCGGGGGACAGTGTGCAAGCTCCCTGTGAGGACTCTGCGCTCCTCTGTAACAATTCGGGTCATCTTCTCTTTGTCATTAATCATCTTGGCATCCCGATAGATTTACCATTGGCCCTCAACACACTATCTGTTTGGCTCACCGGCCACTGGAGTAGGGTTCTCATTCCTTGGTATGGGTACTGACTCTGAGCTAGTGGCCTCATCAGATGAGGCTGCTTGTTCATTATGGCTGAACCCTGTGGCTGACTTGGCATTGGACCCCGAAGCAAGGGCAGACTCGGACCTTGAAGCATGGCTGGACTCAGAGCCCGAAGTATGGGTAGACTCGGAGCCAGACGCAGACCCAATTGGTGACCCGATCAGTGTGTGCTCCTTATCAGACTGGGAGACAGTGACTACGTCGGGAATCACCTTCTGGGGGTGCCTCTGGTGGCTTGGGGTGCAGTGGGAGAAGTCCTTGTGTTGGGAGGAACGTATGCTGGATCATTTTCCGTGTCCGTGTCCTCATCGATTAACTTGAAGCTAGGAGCAACATATTTTGACTTACCCTGTTTTGAGTAGGTGACTAGCTTCTTGGGTGCCATTGTACCTGTGGAAGCGATATTAGTGCCAAAACTAACCATAAACAAACTAAAAAAAAATTAGAACTATAAACGAACAGTAACAAAGTCCCATGAAAATTTCAGACAGAGGCTACAGTGGTCATCCACGGAGGAGACCTACGGTCCGTAGACTGATCTACGGTCTGTGGAACCCTTCCGTGGATCAGAGGACCAACAATATTGGTCATAGATGGAAACCACGGATGTACAGAACGGTCCGTAGATTGATCTACGGACCGTAGTCCACATCCGTGGTTTCACACTTGGTGAAATTTCAGGTGCATCCAACCACGAACCTAATCTACGGTCCGTAGATTGATCTACGGTCCGTAGATGGGTTATCGTGGATGTGATCTGTGCCAGATTTCAGCCATTCTTTATTTTCAATAGGATGGGTCCGGGTCGGGTCAGACATTATTAGGGTTCTGGACCCACGAGACCCCGTCTATGGTCCATGGGTCGATCTACGGTCCGTAAATTGGGACCGTAGATCACTCTTACACTTGGACAAGTTGTAGGGACTTACCTGGGATCTACGGACACCATCCACGGTCCGTGGATGGATCGACGGGCCGTCGATGGGGTCCGTAGACCTCTGCACCAGACCATTCTCTGTAGAATTTTCATAGCATACCTTCACATGTAGCAACTATTAGGCTATTCTTTTTACATTTTCTGGACACTTTTTAAACACGGACCCTATGCTAATTCTAGCCAACACACAAAAAAAATACTAAAACACCTATCTAAATTAATACAGAGAATAAACTAAACAGAAAAACTGCTAGATGAAAAACAAAAACCTATCGTTGGCTAGATTGTACATCTTGGGTTGCCTCCCAAGCAGCACTTTATTTAACGTTGCGGCACGACGCAAGCCTCTTGATTACTCAGACTTCATCAAGATGATAGGCCTCAATTACTTCTTGCACACTTTCAGCATTTCCCAGATAAATCTTGATCCTTTTCCCGTTTACCATGAACCTAGTTCCTTCACTATTTTCAAGCTCAACCGCTCTATGGGGGAGCACTTTTGTGAGCAAAAATGGCTCAGTCCATTTGGACTTGAGTTTACCTGGAAACAAGCGCAACCTAGAGTTGAATAGAAGCACAAGATTATCAACCACAAATTCTCGCTTTTCAATTCTTTGATCATGATACCTCTTCATCTTCTCTTTGTACAAGGCTGAACTTTCATAAGCTTTTAGGCAAAACTCATCAAGCATATTCAAGTCATTCATTCTTTGATTAGATGTGACGCCCCAATCCAAATTTAGCTTCTTCATTGCCCACATCGCCTTATGCTCTAGCTCTACCGATAAATGACAAGACTTCCCATATACAAGTTGGTAAGGAGACATACCTATGGGGGTCTTGTATGCAGTGCGATAGGCCCATGGAGCATCATCAAGCTTCCTTGACCAATCCGTTCAATTAGCATTCACAGTCTTCGCCAAAATCTGTTTGATCTCTCTATTAGACACTTTAACTTGTCCGCTAGTCTGTGGATGGTAAGGAGTGACTACATTATGGCGGACACCATACTTCTCAAGTAGCGCCTTGAACAACTTATTACAAAAGTGGGAACCGCCATCACTAATGATCGCCCTCGGGGTACCAAATCTGGAGAAGATATTCTTTTTCAAAAATGTGGTGACAATTTTGCCTTCATTGTTGGATAGCGCAATTGCTTCTACCCACTTCGATACATAATCAACCGCAACATGAATATACTTCATCCCATGTTAACTCACAAATGGACCCATAAAATCAATGCCCCATACATCAAACAACTCTATCACCAATATAGGATTCATAGGAAGCTCTTGCCTCTTTGAAATTCCTCCTTCTCTTTGGCAACCGATCACAAGACTTGCAAAATCATGAGCATCTTGGTGGATGGTAGGCCAATAGTACCCACACTGCAAAATCTTATGTGCAGTCCGAATATCACTATGATGCCCACCAACAGGCGATGAATGGCATGCTTCAAGTACACTCAACATCTCGACCTCAGGCACACAATGATGAATAATCCCATCAGCACAACTACGATACAAGTAAGGCTCATCCCAAAAGAATTTCTTCACATCATGCATAAACTTTTTCCTTTGGTGAAAAGACAAATCAGGGGGCACAATATCGCTTGTCAAATAATTAGCAAAGTCAGCAAACCAAGGAATCAGATAATGAGAAGCAGCCAATACCTGTTCATCTGGAAAAACATCATTAATTTCAGCCCTATCACCAAGCTTTAGCATAGCCTCTTCCTCTAATCTGGACAAATGATCAACAACTTGATTTTCGGTCCCCTTTCTATCTTTTACCACAAAATTAAACTCTTGCAGCAATAATACCCATCTAATCAACTTCGGTTTTGCATCCTTCTTTGCCATCAAATATCTCAATGCAGAGTGGTCAGTGTGTACTATGATCTTGTTACCAAGCAAGTAGGATCGAAATTTTTCAAATGTGAAAATCACTGCAAGAAGTTCTTGTTCGGTCACAATATAATTCTTCTGGGCCACATTTAGAGCTTTGCTAGCATAGTAAATAGGGTGAAGAATTTTCTCTT